>VCJN01001527.1:0-247720 GCA_006384855.1 Tetraselmis striata
CTATATCCATGCAGCGAGGAGTGGATGCGGGGCCACATCTGCTACATGTTGATGGAGTACGTGGCGCGTGGAATAGACCCGCAGATATCCTTCGAGCTTGCGACCAGCACGTGTCCATGACAGTCGTAGAGCACGAGGAGTACCGGACGGGCTATGGGCGGAAGAGGCGGCGGCCCGGGGGCGATGCCGGAGCTACCCATATGTTGCAGAGGAATGTTGTGTGGACGGTGGTAGACGATACGCCTACCATGCACTTTATATGTTCGACGTGATTTTGCAGGAGGTCCGCCGCGCCCGCGCTACAGTGAACGCATTTGACAAGGTGAGGGAAGCCCAGTCCAGACAGTCAACACTATCCGCTAGCAAGTAAGGGACTACGCCACCATGAACGCGGATGACTTGCTACCCAACCAACTCATATACTACTGGCTCACGGACCGGAAGGCGGGGTGGCAATCACGGATTGAGGCTCGCGATGCGGGCAAGACCTTCCTCAAGAAGATCGCAGCGGTGTTGTTCCCTCTCTCCCACGACATGTTCCACAGTAAAACGTCAGACCCCAAGAACTCATACACGAACTAGTACCCTATGCATGCTTGGGCACGGACAAGTTGGAAAGATCTGCAACGAAGGATCAGCAACGATTCTGCGACTGGATTGCATTTGGATCTGCAACGAAGGCGCACATGGACAACAACGAGTGTGCGACGTGCAGCAACCAGCAGCGAGCAGCAGCCATATGCTAAAAATTAGCCGTGACAACTTTGCATGGAAGGCGCAAGCCGGGAAGGTCAAGGGCCAGCCATAGACCATTGTAATCATGTGCTTTATGCTTCTTACATTTGTTGCCACATGCATCGTGCATGCATAACAACTAATAATAGCAGCTATGTTGCACATTCTACATGCAATTGTGGTTGGTTCCCCCCTGGAAAGTGATGAGTACATGATTGTACACCGTACATCATCCAGCTACAAAACTTCTAGAGGGGGGCAAATCGGACAGGGGCTGTGCCCTAAAGCGGGGTATCAATTCTCACTAGCCTTATTTATGTGGTTTCTCTCACTGCACGGAGCGCAGCCATGGCGGCGCGGCGCCCGTGCGTAGCGCGCGTGTGCGCGCTTATGATTACGGGGCCCGGTTGTCAAAGCCACCACTTGCCTCCATGGCGGACCAACAGGTCACTCTACTTTGCTGTGGCACGCTCTATCGAGCGCACCACAGCAAAGTCGAGGCGTTTTTTTTGCCGCGTAATGTGCCGGTCTTTCGCCATCGTAGCATGTACGGTGAGCAAAGCCTTTCGCCCCCCCCCCCCCTCCGGGGTTTGTGTGGTGAATGTACGCGCGCCGCTTGCGACGTGTTAACAACTACTCACGAACGAGCTGCTTATTACTCGCTCGCGCAAAGCGAGGAGAGGACAAAGCCGCAGCGCTTCCCTACCCATCGGAACAAGGTCCAAGCCCTTCGACCAGTGTCAACCAACAGTAACCCATGGCCGCCCCTCCGGTGTGGGCATGGCTCGTTCCGTACTGGCCCCTACTCGGCGTAGGACCTGGTCCCGAGATGCGCTCCGATTGGAGCGCATATAGAGGCGCATGCCCATCGTCTAGTGTACATTCGAATACAGAGTGACACTACACTGTCAGTCGCAAAGCCAGCGCCTAGTGGCACATGGACACTCCCACGCTGCGGCACTTCTACTATGCCGTGCACCGTGGACCATGACGCCGACGCGGAGAAGGCCACCAGAGCGACATGGCGCTTTGCTCGCCCCCCTCGCGACATCCATCGCGCCGATTCATGTATCTACGACCCTCCTTTTCTGAGACATTGCGTCCATCGTAATCTCGGCAACTGGCAAGCCTACCACTGGTGCGAATTGCAGTGTTTTCAATAAATGGAACTCTAGAGTAGGCGTGTACGCGTTACGTGTTTTTGGACGGGCTTGCCCCCCCTTCGTTTCATCAAGGGGTGTCATTAGAGGATGCTTCTCCGGCCCAACTGAAGTTTATGGACGGTGCTGAATTGGCTCGCTTCCTGGCCGTTGGGGCATGGGAGCGAGGCTAGCTAGTGCGCAAAATGGGTTTCCCGATGTTCTTGGTTCTTGGAAGCCTGGATCAAACAAATGGAGACTCATCATTGACCCCCCCCCCCTCTGAACCACGCAACTGCGAGACGCGCGATCGTCTTTCGTTCGAGACGCTTGCGCAATCTTGCTTGCCCTGGGGCTTGCATGTTGCAGATGGACATGCATGACGGGGTTTACGCGGTTGGAATCGCCCTTGACAACTTCATGGATGACTTTGCACTGTCGATTACCGTTGCACTGGATAGCCGATTAGCCGTCGATTAGCCGGCCTTGCCCTTATTACTACTTCTGTCGATTCACAACGTCCTCACAACATTACGGCATAACCCGGCTGAAGCAGACGGCACACCAGTCCCCCGGCGCCGATTTGGCTTGCGCATGTTGTCCTACATGGACAATTTCATGTTTCTAGCTCGGACTCAGTCGGAGGCCATGGCAACGCGACTACATCGAACGCCATTTCTCGGGGTTTGGTTTGTTGCGCAACCCCAGCAAGGGCGTTTGGGAGCCCACCCAAAAGCTCGTGCACCTGTGGGGTTAGAAATTGACACATCGGGATCGCCTACACTTCGTGCGTCTGTTGAGAAACACTCCATCATTGCTCGAAATGGCAAAACGCTTGATTCAGCGAGCGAAACGCGACCTTCGGTGGCTGCTTGCTCGCGAGTTGGCCGCCGTAGTTGGGGTCAAGTGTTAGTTTCTCTATTTGGCCATCGCCCATGCCCGTTTCCACCTACGTGAGCTGAATGAAGTGCTCAAGACTCGCGACTCTTGGTCCGGCCGCGTCAAGCTCATCCGCAAGCCCGAACGCGATCTGCAATGGTGGGTGGGTGCCGTGCCAACACAACCGGCCGCCAGCCCATTAACCGGCCCCGTCGAAACCGTTGATTTGTACGCCGATAGTTCGTCGTACTACGGTAGCCGGGGTGCCGTTTTGAACGAACACCGCGAGGCTTGGGGCTTTTGGTACAACGATGACGGTTGTGTACACACGCGACGTCCAAAATGGCCCTCATGCTCAACTACAACTCCCGTTGGCGTGACCCGCGGTGCAACGCCGTCGACGCCATGCGCCTCTCCGACGCTGCGTGACCGTGCGAACGTAAATGGTGTAACCCCCCCTAAAATATCATCGGCAATCTTATCTCCAAAATGGAGTCTAGTGGTAGCCCATCCATCGTCATGGTCCCTATTGGCCTGACAAAGCTTGGTACCCGCTTCTGTCGGAGATGTGCTCCGTCATGCGCTCTTGGAAGCCGCGCCACGACTTGTTCATTCATGGCCGTACTGTCGACCGCCTTCTCGTTGGTGCACCCCGTTGGCATGTCGCGGGAGCCTAGCGTCGCCTTCAACATTTCCAGCCGTGACCCCCGCGCGTACGTGGCATGCTGCGCCCGGCATTCTCTAGTCGGCAAACCAGACGTTCCTTGTGAAATGTTATAATCAAAACCTGGTTTATGTGGTTTTTCTCACTGTACGGGATATCCCTGGCGGCGCCCGTAGCGCGCGTGTGCGCGCGTATGATTACGGGGCCCGGTCGTTCATGGGCACCACCAGCCTCCACGGCGGACCGACCGGTTACTCTCCTTTGCTTTGGCACGCTCCATCGAGCGCACCACAGCCCGCCCAACCTCCCCTCTATGTGGGCTTGTTTGCCTGCAACTTCTTGATTCTCAAAACCTTATTTAACTATCTAGACCTGACATTCTTCGGCAAACCATACGTTCCCTTTGAAACTAATATGGATTGTGATATAGACTCATATCAGAATCCATCAGCACTAAATTATTCTGGACTTACTCTTCATGCATTTGCTCGGATCCCGATACCCATATCCTTGTTTGAAGTTCGGTGGCGTATTTGCGCACTATCCGTCACTTCCTCGTGACCATAGCGTGATTTGTATGTATGGTGCATTTCTGTAGTTATATACGATTGTTCATCGTTCAATACATAATGACTAAGGTTGTTAGTGAAGCAAGCCGAGTAGTGGCGCGGGCACTTCAATATTCGCGCCGCTACTCGTAAACATTTTCTGCCGGTTGGTGTTGCTACATAACACGACGCGCCGGATGTTCTAGGAATTCCCGAAGTTTCTAGAGTTACCGTCGACAGCTCCCGTCCTCACAGTCCCGAATTTCCATCACTACTACTTAGGTGGTGTTAGAAATGCCACTACGCTCATACCTTTGCCGTAGCGCTTCTCGCACTACCGCAATCGCACAATGCACTACTGCGCGTGCGTCTATATATCGACTTGACTTCCTGCCCGTAGCAACACGACACTGCACGCGCGGCGGCAATAGCTCGGCTCCATATGCTCGGCAACGACGACGGAAAAAGCAAGCAGGAGCCTAAGGCGAGCGCCGGCTCGTCTACCATCTCTTCTACCAGATTCGCCGAGCTGGAGGCCTCGTTGGTGGCGGATCTCGCGGCTTTATTGCTGCGCGACTCGCTCGCCCGCGACCCCAGCAGCCTAGCGGCCCCACCTTTTCGGAGCCACGCGCGCCCGCCCCCGGCGCCGCCGCGAAGCGCTCTCCGCCTAGCTAACGACCCGCCCCCCGCGTTGGTACCGCCTGCGCGCACTCTCCCCTCCGACGGCGACTACTCACGTGGGAGGGTCGGGTCCCCCTCATTGCGCCCGGCTCTTTGCTTCAGCCGGCGGCCGGTCTCTCTGCGACGCCGGATTTTACGACATTGCGGCTCACAAAGACAAGCCACATTCTTACCGAAAACGGCACTAGGGCACGCTAGACAAGCACCGCTCCTTGTCATGCTGTAGCTTCTACGATGCAGTCGCGCACGCACGCGGCCCTCAGCAAGGCGACATCGGCGATTGAAGGAGCGGCTAGCCATGAGGTGCCCCCGAGTGCGTCGGACTACTTCGGCGTCCCTAAGGTGGCAATCTTGGTCTTCGGTGCAAGCAACCAACACCTCCGCGACTTCCTCGCCTACCTCCGTCTTGATAAGACGACGGGCGATGCGGACGCGGGGGGGCAAGGCTCTTGGGCGCCGAGATTAATGTATCTGATCACACGCACTTGCCTCCTCCGGATCCGCTACGTTTACTACAATGCGCTAGCAGTAGCGGCGCTCCGAGAGGAGCTTCTCAAACGACAAGCCGACTACATGCGTTTGGCTTTCGACTCGGCACAATGGTGCACCAATTTTGCGGCCCGTGGAGTCGTGCTACTTGCACACCGACTCTAGTCAGTAAGGACGGGGTGCGGTGTTGGACGCGAGCGCTTGCAGGCACGCCGATTTTGGTACGAGGATGACCTGCGACAACACACCACGTACAAGTAATCGAACACGGTACGTCTCGCGGTACATCCCTTTCCTCACCTCGTCGCCCGCAAAGTATTGTTGCACTAGGACAACCATGCGGTTGTCCACGTGCTTTCCAACCTTGCGTCCCGGTCTCCGATATTGATGGCATATATAGTTACTAAAATTCCTGTGGTATTTAATGGATATACACGACATCCGGTTACGCGTACGGTACATCCTCTCGGCGGCCAATGCGTAGGCGGACTGGCTGTCACGAGTGGTAGACGATTCCGATTGGGCACTCAATCCTCGTGTTTTCCGATACGTCAATAGATTGTCGTGGGGACGGCACACGGTGGGCCATTTCGCCACCATGGAGAACGCCTAGATATTGGTAACCCGGTGAGACCCCCCGCAGACTTTCGGATGCGGATACCACCTTTTTTTTAATCACTCGTGCGGGGGATATCGTTGTACGAAGGTCGTTCCGCGGCCCCGTGCACGGCCGACTCACCCGCCAACCACCTAATACAAGCCCATCCCGATGGGCGGAGTCGCTCGAGTGACAACACGCCTAAAACTTCCAGGTATCTTGACGTGTTAAGTAAGCCCTAGCCGAGACGTGCTGTCTGGTCGTTGCTCGCGTTGACCGAACGGGCGACGCATATAAACGGGTTTGCGCGTTGGTCTGCCACATCGGCACGTCGACTCACCGACTGCCCATCACTGGAACACACACAGTAAAAATTCTTACTTAGTAACCCGTTGGCCATTTTTGCGTAGAACCATTTTAAGTGATTATACCGCCGCCGGGGATTCTTGATACGCGGATGCCTACGCGGGGGATTCTTGATACGCGGATCGTGGATCTCATTTGTACAGGCTTTTAAGCGAGTGCCTCTCGTGCATGGGCGATATGTCGCAATATAAAATCCTTTTAGATATCGTCCACAAAGGCTAGCGCCCCTCGAACAACCTCGCCCGGCGCTACAGCACCACTGGGCCTTGGTGGTGGCTTTGGGTTGGAGGAGGCTAGTTGCGGCGGCTGGCATGCCGTCTTCCGGACTGTGATCTTTTCATCTATGAATCCCATCTGCTAGAGCCGCGCCCCACTGCGCCGCATAGCTACTCCCACGCGCCCCACGCGGGGAATTGTGCTGTACCGAATTTGCGGCCGTGCCAAAGCTCGACGCGCAATATATGTACGATTATATAGTGACAGTTTCTACAACGTTTTTGTCCCAATCTTTGGTACTCCGGAGCGGCAAGCGCGCGTCAATAAATTGAACTGTTTCGTCCCCAAAAGTGCGATGTGTCCTAGTGCCAAGAAGATCGACCCCCTATCCCTACCGCGGACGACACGTGGCGGTGCGAGATGAACTGGCCCATTTTGGCCTCAACATGGACGATCCCATCATCAAGCTATGACAGTCGGGCGCATCGGCCACGGTGGACACCCCGGCATGGCACGATCGGCTGTGGTTGCCGCACTTGCACGGCCTGGCTACCAACCGAGGAACCGTACAACCCTCCCTCCCGCGACTTTTTTTCATGCGACTGTGCGATCGCCCCGGCATCGGGCCGCCGCGCTGGAGCGTGCCGCTCTTCCGAGTGCCATCATTTTTCTTACGGCCTCGTCGCACCGGCCTGGCATAATTAATTCCGCGGTCCGTGGAGCAACATTTCCGCGGCGCCCTTGTGCGCTCCGCTGCTGCTTGCGCGTGGCCGCGCACTGTACGCGTTGCGCGCTGTCGCCCCGGTGCCATGGGCGGCCTGCATGCACGCTGTCGCGCTCCGCCTCGTAGGCACGGACGACATCGGCCAACGTGCAACGGACATTTTGTCCGCTGCGCATGCATAAGCGATCGGTCGCGTCTTGACGTCCTACTTATTGTCGGAGCTGAACATGTTCATGGATTTGTGCGTGTTGGAAGGGCACTCCCCGATGGAGGCGGATATGCTCTTCATAATCCGCTACGTCTCGTGGGCGGCCGACCGCGGCCGCAAAAAAGCAGAAGCCTTCCAACCCTATACTTGTCCGCGATCAACACCGTCTTCCGAGACCACCTCAAGGAGCCCGTGGCCCTTGGCATATATGCTGATCAATCATGCCATCAACGGCTGAAAGCTGGCCGAGGTGGACATATGTCCGTACGACGGACATCCGCGTGCCGCTCCGCCCTGCAAACGCCGCCCTTCTGTGCGCGTGCGTGGCGACCCATACTACGATCGGTACGCTTTCAACGCGTTTCTCGCTGCGGCGGTCGGCTTCACGTTGCTCAACTGTTCGCAGACGAGCACGACGGGTCGAGTGGGGGATGTCGCAGATTCCCGTACGATTGTTACGCTTTATCGCCAAGAATCTAAGACCCATGGCCCGGACGAATTGATTCCCGTTTTGCAGATTTCGCGGTATGCTCATCCGTAGATGCGGATCCCCTGTAGCCCTTTGTGCATCACCGGGCCGCGGTGCTGCCCGTGGCTACGCCCTTCTAGCAGCACCCGATGACCACCCGGCTCGTCGTGCGGCGTGGACGTTGGACAGAGTTGCCCAGTGGGTCACCGTCGCCTGCCATGCTCTCAACGAGCGACCCACTCCCCGGCTTCGTTTGCTGATGGTCGCACAGCCTGCGCAGCGGCGGTGCGCGTGTCGCGTTACCGCTGGCGTACCTTACCCAAGGTCATATCGGCGATCATCTGCTGGCTCGGCGACTGGGTGGACGGCAGCATCGTCGTCTATGTCTGCATCGTTCCCGAAATGCTGGACTCCGCCGGCGGCAAGTTCTTTTTCTCTTTTTTGACCCCGATGGCTTTTCGGCCGGCGCCGTCGTCGGCAGTAGTCTGCTGAGCGTTTCGGCCGGATCTGCCCCTTCGTTCGGTTTCCTTGGTGAAACGAGACTAGCACTGTGTCTAAGCATTGCCCATTACTTGACTGAGGTTAGCGAGACCGACCGCGTGGCGCGGGCACTTCAATATTCGCGCCGCTACTCGCAAAACGTATGTGCCGGTTGTCGCTACTACTTTACACGACGCGCCGGACTTTCGACTAGGAGTTCCCGAAGTTTCTAGAGTGGCGGCGGCTTATAGTTGAGCTAGCTGACCGTTGACAACCTCCGGCCTCACAGTCCCGAACTTCCAGAACTGCTCAGCGACTGGGTGGTGCTTGAGGTGCCACTGCGCTCATCCCCTTTGCTGTAGCGCTTCTCGCACCCACCTCCACCCACCCTACTCGTTAGTGTGGCGGGTGCGTAATAATCAAGTCACACACTTTTTTGGCAGACTAGATTCGCACTATGCGATTATTACAGTGATTACATCACATGGACAAGCCGCAGTATTCGACATGCTGTCCTCGCTACAATACTACATGCGACACACATCATCGCACGGGCCGGCAGACAACTCGGCCGCAGAGCTAGGTAACGAGGGGAGGAGCGGGGTGCGTGGCTCGGTGCTCACCGGCGTGGCAGTAGACCCGAGGACCTGCGCCGCGCTCCACGTGCGCCATCGGGAGCTCCCGGCACCCCCGCGGGGTTGGGGTTGGCCTGGGCAGGAACGCCGGCATGAGGTACGAGCGAACGAGGCGAGCTGATGTCTGCCGCAGAGATAGGTAGAGATGGGAGGGGGGTGGGGACTCGATGCTCACCATCTAGCGTTGCAGCAAACCCGACGCTGCGTCGCGCTCGGCGTGCGCCATCGGAAGCCCCCATGTAAGGAATAGGGTTGGCCTGCGCAGTAACGCCGGGGTAAACGCCGGTAACACGCAGCAGCGATTTGGCCGGTATAGACAACTCGGCTAGGCAAAGAGGGGCGGCGGGGCGGCTCAGTACTCACCGGCGTGGTAGTAGTAGACCCGACGTTGCGTCGGACTGCTCGCGCAGCTGACCCATCCGCGCCTTCCATCCAGAGGAGGCAGCCCCGATGTTGCCGTGCGCCGGGGGTGCGCACATTGCCTATTGTAGAGAGCGAGACTGTGCAATGGGTCGTGGTTTGCGCGGTTGTCTTATCCGGCTGGCGTGCGCTAAGCCGTGCGCCGCTAGTCGCACCATGTGAAAGCTTCACAACCGTTGAGTCTAATACAAATGGAAAAATCACGAAAACATAACAGGTTAGTTACGCTATTCACAAACCTCCCACTTGTTTGTCTGGCCAGACCCACACATCAAACCTTGGATTTGGCACCATGCAGGGGTTTCAGCCGATTTGTCCGGAGTTGTCGCAAATGTCCCACAAGGCCCGAATTAGTCTTTTGGGGACCCTCTCGACCCTCGGACCCGCTATAGGTCAGATTATAAACCCCCCCCCTCATCTTGGCGTGGTTATAATGTCACTTTCGGGCTGCGGCATGACCGTTTAAGCGACACACGTTTGTACGCTTGAACGTATGACACGCTCATTGTACGCGCGCACGGCCGTGCGCATGTTCGATTCGCCGTCGGCACATTTCCTCGTAGTGAGGCGGGCCCGCCGCGCACGAACCACGGTGCGCGGATTTAGCGGGCGCAGGTGCGACTAAGTATCGCCCAAACAGTTTACAATCACACTATGACCTTATGTTCTTCGCGCATATGCTGTGACTTTTGCCCATTTTCTTGCTAACCGGCAATTTCCGTTTTTCCCGGGGCGCACTGGCGGGCGGGTATCGCTGGTTTTTGAAGCGCATACGCCAAGCGCAGCCATGAGCGCGTGACGCAAGATATCCGCAACATGACCCCGCATGTTTTCAGAGCAGGGCATAGAAATACCCTGGATGTACACCGCATACATGCGATGTAACGCATTTGCATCTGGCAAGACGTAGCATTTCACCAATGCTATACTAGATGTAAATGCCCATATGCCCACCATACGCCATCGCATTCATTGTGCGACTACTAAAAGTAAAAGTAAAGTTCGCCCCGGGACGTCGGTCGAAGCACTGGACCTCTTGCGCCAACTGCAATCGTAGGTCTGGCAATCTGGCATAGCCCATTGCCTCATTGCCTCATTCGAACCCCGAAGGGCTAATGCATCAACCGGGGAAACCCAAGGACACGACGGGAGGAAATTGCCGAAAATGCATCGGCCAGGATTCGATACCCGGGCCTCTCGCGTACGAGACGACCGCTCAACCGAGCGGACAAGGGATGTGCGACAACTATGGGCGGCTAGCTCGAGGGAAGATGAGGATATATGCGCACAGGGCGGTTATCAGTTTGGTATGTGGTGTGTGGCATGCGCACGGATACCCACCGGTTCATTACTTTTGACGCCTGTAGTACAGATTAGAACATGTACGTTAGCGACTACCCGTATATACTATTTCCAAATTTGCCACCCCGACAGCATGGCAGTACAATTCATTACGACAAAACACGAGTTATAAAATAGATAATGACCGATAATATCAAAGCATATCCGTCGGACACGCACTAACCCGTACGACGACCGGCAACACTTTTCGTATCATATATATTCCTGGAACCGCGAGTGTTATTGCCGCGCCGCGTCGACTCGTTTTTTTTCGCCCCCAGGACAGGACTGGTCTTATAGCCCGGGTGTAGGGCACGGGCGTGGGCCCCTGACGAGGGGCAGCCGAGTAGGAGGGGCAGGAGGATGCGGTGAGGTTAAAGGAAGTGTGTAGCGCCCGCAGCGCCCGCGCCGCCATGTAGCGGCGCGCGCGCCTGGCGGGCGCCCAGGATAATGCTGTCGCTGCGCTAGTACTACTGTACTATAACAGCCCCTCTCAAGCATAGGCCGGTCATACAGTTGACTAGTGCCCATGCTTGTCTAAGCAGCAGGGTGTGAGTAGGTTCTGGCAGGGCTTTGATGAGCCCATCCAATGGCGGCACCATTGAGCATGCTGATAGCACCGGACTGAGAGCGCCGGTTGCTGGTGTCCGCGGCCCAGTCGGAGTTTAAGTAGACTACGAGGCGAGCCCCCCCGGGTTCAGTGGCCCCGTGGGTGATGCCCAGGCTAGGGGTAGGGGTGCCTTTGAGATGGTAGAGCACGCATGAGGTGGGTCTTCTGCGGGGCAGACTGAAACCTTCTGAGCACGCTGATAGCGAAGGCGACGTCCGGTCCGGTGCACATCGTGACGAAGTTGACAGAGCCCATGAAACCAGCACCGATACGTTTCATGATCCTCTCGGGGGAGCGGGGCCTTGTCGGTGGCGATGGCGCTGGCAAGATGGCGGCGACTGAAGGGATGGCGGTGTGCGGGATAGCGGCGGGCGATGAGGTGACTGCGGCAGGTGCTGGCAGCGAGCGGGAAAGCGGCGGGCGCCGATATGGCGGCGGCAGGTACGGGCCGCGGCTGCGCGGGCGGCGGCGGCGGCGGAGGCACGGGCTCCGGCTGCGCGGGGGCGGCAGGCGGCGGAGGCACGGGCTCCGGCTGCACGGGGGCGGCAGGCGGCAGAGGCACTGGCTCCGGCTGCGCCGTTTCGTGCTGAAGAGAGAGCCGGGCAGGCCATGTGCCTGCACAACCGCGCGGACGGCGGCCGTGGCAGCATCGTGCGCGATGTCTCGCATCAGCGCGAGTAGCTGAGACATCTGCTCGGCTGAGGCAGCTTGCTAGATCTGCACGGCGTGCTGCGCCGCTGCAGGGCTGACTTGTCCCCAGGAGGCAGGGGATAGGGGGCCAAAGGATTGGCCGAGTGCGGGCCACTGGTCGGAGGATCCGCCGGCGCCTGGCGGCGGCGGGGCAGGCATGAGGTCGGACTTACAAACGCTCACGGAGAAACCGGGCGACATGGCCGGGAGGGGGCGCCGTGCAGGCGGGCGTGGCGCATCGAGACGGAGCACACAGCGGGAAGCGACGCGCGCTGTGAGGCTAGGAGGGCATCATAACCTCTTATAGCCCGGGTGCAGGGCACGGGCGTGGGCCCCTGACGAGGGGCAGCCGAGTAGGAGGGGCAGGAGGATGCGGTGAGGTTAAAGGAAGTGTGTAGCGCCCGCAGCGCCCGCGCCGCCATGTAGCGGCGCGCGCGCCTGGCGGGCGCCCAGGATATTGCTGTCGCTGCGCTATTACTACTGTACTATAACAACTGGCACCAGTGAAACCCTCTACGACGGCCGTTTCGGCAGCAATCCAGTTACGGAACGCCCTGGGTAGGCCACGCTCCGTTATTTATAGTCATCAAGCAAATTGCCGAAGCATTCTGCAAGACTAATTAGGGGCCAGCTGACTCGTATGCCGTGCCGGCTTATTATTACAGGTACAGCGGAGTTGGCGGCGGACCGGGCGTCTTCCGCCCCAGTGCAGGGTGTTCACCGGTACTACCCTTTTGTGGTTGAGGACCGCGGCCGTCTCGGGAAGTCCGCTTTGACTGTGGTCTACATCTTCGCGGTGCTGTTGGCTGTGCGCAACTTCCCTGGCGGTTCTTCCGCCCCGACCTCTTGCTTTCTTCGTGGTCAATCCGTTCAGGCACTTCGAAACTTTGTCGCCGGCCAACCTGCTGAGTTCCGCCGTCACCTGTCGCGCACACGGCGGTGGCTGTATGTTGCAACGGGTCTCGGCTTGCGTGCATGGTACCCTGGGCGGCATTCTCTGTGCCGGTGTGCAGATGGCCAAGTCTGATGCGTGTGCTCGTGCCCACTCTGCGTCTTCTCATGTTACTGCTTCCACCCCGCAGTCGCTGTAGAGGACCTTTCTGATTGGCCTTTTATTTTGGTGATTTCCGATATCGCCTTCTGCTGCTAGCTCATGTAAGTACATTATTACAGGTACAAGTACCCGGGTAGTACTGGTCATGGTATGAATCTCAAATAAAAGGCCATTGACAAATCCACCTACTGCTAAAAGCAGTACTAACGCAGTAAAGATCAACACAGCAATAATAGGCCCGCATCCCGCATCGATCCAGCATCGATCCCGCATCCCGCATCCCGCTGGATCTAGCACTGGTGTGAATTACAAAAAGGGCAGTTCCCCAGAATTAGAAAATCAACACAGCAAGCCGCCTAAAAGCGGCCCGCATCCCGCATAAGGCGGGATGGATGAGTGATGCGCACACGGTTCAGAGTCCGGGCCACGCGAGCACGTGTGTGTGTGGGTGATCCTCGGACGTGCTGTGCAGCTTCAACAACGGGATGGGAGACGAATCTGCGCCGTCTGATGAGGCAGCGAGCACGCTCTCGATCGGCCACCAAGCTCAGGACCCCGAGGAAATCTCTTGCGAGCAAGGCCTCCTGGTGAGCCCGGGTGATGCACCGAGTGCCCCGCGATGAGAGGGCACCCCGGTCCGCAGCCAAGCACGCACTGTGCGGTGCACCCCCTTGCTCACCTCACCCACTGTGCCGAAGACCATGCCCGTGTACTCCGACATATCCAGGATGTCTCGAAGAGGACCCTTCTGTCCGGGCTCTGTGTTGTGCCACGCCGCGTCCCGCGCAGCCAACCCCGTTGTATGTCGCCCAACAGGGAGCTAGCGCTCAAACCGATCCACAGCTGTGGCCCGGGGCACTGAAGTGTACTTGACCCCGTACCGCATAGTCTTGAACTCTAGCAGCGTGGACTTCAAGCTCCGGGGATCATAGCTCCCGGTCACGACGTTGAACGCCGGAAGGGAGAGCTCTGCGTCCGGCACTAGGTCCTTGAGTTCATCCCGGGGTACGGTGTTGCCGAGAGGCACTGCCTGCTGGAACAAGTCATCCACCTCCCGCCGTACCGCGATACCTAGGTCGTGAACACAGTGATCGCGGAAGGCGTCTGCGATAGCGTCGTGCTGTACACGCCAGTGAGCGTCTCCAGGCGCCGGGAGGTTCATGAGCGCGTCGCCGTATAGATCAACAATGACGGGGTTGTGCTCCGTCGAGGGCAGAATAATCTGGCACCCAACCACCGGGGCCAAGCACGGGCTAGGCAGAAAGAAGTACCCGGCAGCGACCTCCCGCAGCTCATGCGGAGTCATGGCTGTCCGCGCGGTGGGATGGCCACTGTCCACATGCCTGACGCCGCGTCGAGCCGGTTGAACAAGATCCGTTCCCTACATGTGGCAGGGAGAGCGCACACCTCATTTCGAAGCCGAGAGTTGTTGGCCTGGTCTAGAAATGCCGTCAGCTCCTTTTGCGAGCCCGACGCAGCCTCCACTTCCCGCTCCATCTGGCGTGCATCTGCGTCGCCGAGATGGCCAGCAGTAGCCGCTTGGAGGCGGCCCCACGCCTCGCGCATCTCCGCGGCGTAGCTGTCCGACCCATGAGCATCGTTGAGGAAGTGGTCATACTGGCGGGCGGAAGAATTTGCGTTGAAGCTGCCTCGGCCAAGTACGGACCCGAGCTGTGGGTCGAAGAAACCAGGGGTGGGGGTGTTGGTGCCGGAGTTCCTAGTCAGGAACCTTGGGAGGATGGCGTTCATGCAGCCGATGAAGGCGGCATCACGAACGGTAGCCATGCGGCGGATGCCAGCTCCCTTCAATCGAGTGGGGAGGTGAAGCCTGCTGCGCGCCCTGGCCACTGCATCCTCGCTCAAGGTAGCCACCTCCGCTGCCATGGGGTCGGGGTCGTGCAAAAGCTCCGCCAAGAAATCGGTGACCACCGGATTGGTGTCGGTGCCGTACCTGGAGGGATCAAAAGAGACCCCTAGCACCCGTTCGACCGCCGCGAGGATGGTGGCATCCACCGCCTCCGCAAAGGCCTCCACCTCGGACGGAAGACAATTGCGGAGCCAATACCCCGCCTTGTGTTGCATGCAATGCTTGAGCAGGGCCCATGCGTGGTGATGCAAGGCGTGGGTGTACCGACGGCTGGGCTTGGCAGACAGAAGCTTGCTCAGGCTAGCGTGCGTCCACCTCCTCTCGTAGCTCCTCCGCCTTGCCGCGCATGTACGCCTGCACATACTCTGGCGATCCGAGCGGCACGTTGAGGACCGCGATGCCGTGATGGCCATCTAGCTCTGGCCACTCGATGTCGGCCGGAGCCTCACGCCGCGCCGCCTCCATGTCTGCGCTGTACGCCTGGATCTTGTCGAAGCGCACAGGTACGGGGTACGGGTACTGGTACCGTAGTGCAGATACACCGGTTCCCCGGGTACTCGCTAAATGAAATCCTCCCGGGGTTTAAGCTGTGTATAGCGGGGTCACAATCCTGAGCTACATCCTGAGTAAATGTAGCTAGCTACATTTACTGCTCATCTGGGCTCGGCCCTCAGCTGGCCGCTGATATTTAAAAAATGACCGGCATGATTCTTTCCTGGCCATCCAAAGTTCGTAGTATGATATGTACGTACAGGTACAACAAATGTTGTAGCAATCCGATGTTTATTTCCTTTCTGATTGTCCTGTTTTTTGGTGATTTCCTGATATCGCCTTCTGCTGCTAGCTCATGATGTAAATAATATCTATCCGCCCCGAGGCTAAACATCAGTAGAGACTAAACATTAGTAGAGGTACCCTGTAGCTCTGTTCCCGCCGCACAGCGCAAGCGCGCAGGTGATGCGCAGTTGGCTGAGCGCGCTGCTGCGCCGCCACCTCGTCCTCACCGATTCCACCCGACCGCGGCGATCAAACCTTTCCGTGCATTCTCTGGAAGCTATCCCTGTAACCAAACCCATCACCGTGGCGATCAACCCCGCTTACCTCGAACGGAGCGGAGGGCGCGATGGGCTGCCTGTCTTGGCTGCGCGGTGCGCGCCGCGGCGCCAACGACGGCTACCAGCCTCTAGCAGACGAAGCCGCGCCGGAGCGCAACTGCCCCGAGGCACGGGCGGGCTTGCTATCGCGAATCTTCTTCGTCTTTGTGACCGGCCTCATCAAGACGGGCGCCCGGAAGCACTTGGACCCGGAGGACCTGTGGGATCTGCCCAAGGTGCCCCCCCCCCCTTGCCTCCCACCCCTGAGGGTCTGACAGTCGGCATTCCGCCATATTTTTGTGATTAATAACACGGTTCGATGATTTATTATTGTATGCGACCGACACCAAATTGCTTGTAGGGCTTGTAGGGCTGTCCTCATGATTTCATGCAAGGCCTGGAGGGGGGGGGGGGGGGGGGTTGGAGGGGCTACCACCGGCACAGCACGAGCCAGAGATGGCAGCTGATGTACCCCACTTTAGCTTAGCGGGCGGGATCGTGCTGGGCGCGGAGAAAAGTGCCGGGATGAGTCCCAGCACTACACTTGCTGGAGGCTCCCTCACTGCTAGCTAAGGCAGCTGCAGCTACAGCTACGTTTTTGTATGTATCCTACTTCTGCTCGGGTATGTTGCGGAAGGGGGGGGGGGGGGGGGGGGGGGGGGGCTCCTGTCCCTAAGCCATTGGGAAAACTGCCTTCAGACTAAACATGCCGGCCACCTTGCAGGGCGACGAGGCGAAGCATGTGTACTCCGCCTTCCTGAAGCACTTTGAGGACACCAAGGCCGATGGCACGCACCCGTACGGGAGTCTCCTGGGCGCGCTGACCAGTGCCTTCAAGGGCCCCTTCCTGACCGCCGGCCTGCTGAAGCTCTGCCACGACTCGGTACGTGCTGCGCTGGGCAACTCATGCGAGGCGCGGCTTGCCTGGAGTGGGGCACCAGAGGGAAACGAAATGAAAACCCAACAAAGTCCGTGCTGCATGCAAGAGTTCAGTGACTGAATTGCCCTGGCAACAGGTGATGTTCACAGGCCCCATGCTCCTTCAGCAGCTGCTTCGCAGTCTGGACCAGGCACGCCCTCCACCCACCCAGCCTCGCCCCTACCCAGCCCTAGGCGGATGCATTCCTCCCCGCTGGAAGCCTGACAGCCGCGCACCCCAACCCCCTTCTCCTCCCTGACTGCTATGCAGGGCCTGGGCAACTGGAGGTGGACGCTGGGACTGGCTTGCGCCATGCTCTGCGCCAGCGTGATCCAGACGGTTTGCGTCAACCAGTACTTCCATATCCTCTTCCGGGTGGGCTTGCGCGTCAAGGTGAGCCCCCCCCCCCCCCCCCCCCCCCCCCCCCCCCCCATCACCATCCCCACCTCCCGGCTGAACAAGCCTGGAGTTGGAGAAAGGGGCGACGTGGGGGGAAGTCGAGCACTGAGCCCTATGCTGCCGCGGGCGGGCAGGTGTCGACCATCCATCTGGTGTACGCCAAGCTTCTGCGCCTGAGCAACGCTGAGCGGGTGAGCCGCCGGCACCCTCTGTGTGTGATCCTCCACCTCTAACAGTGCGAATGAGACGTGCCCATCACGTCAAGCACACATGCCAGCCAGTCTTTTTTCACCCCCTAGACCATTGACTGTTGTTCAGTCATGCCTTGTTGCCTTCCCCTGAGGTCATCACGCATGGCAGCCTGGGACAAGCTCACATGTGGCTGCGCCCTACCTGCGCGCCTCACTCCCTGTCTGTGCCCCGCCTGCCTGCGCCACGCAGTCCGAGATGGGCGCCGGCCAGATCACCAACCTGCAGAGCAACGACACCTCCAAGCTGTACAACATCCCGCAGTACCTGCACATGATCTGGAGCGGCCCGATGCAGGTGCGGCGCTCTGCCCCCCCGTTCGCGGAGACATTCCAGGGGGCAGGTCCGCTGTTGGGATGCGCAGGCAGGTCTGCAGCGCGTTGCCGCCTCCCGATGTCTCTTTGGCGCGTTGACTGGCTGTGCCTGCCGCCTTTGCCACCGCGCAGATCATCGTGACAATGATGCTGCTCATCCGCGTCATGAAGCCATGGCCCGCGCTCACGGGCCTTGGCATCACCATCGCGCTCATCCCCATCAACACTGTGCTGGGCCGCGCGCTCGGCAAGGTGCGCAAGGAGCTGCTGACCAAGACAGACGCGCGCGTGAAGCTGTGCACCGAGGTCATCACCGGCATCAAGGCCATCAAGCTGTACGCGTGGGAGGAGGCGTACGTGCAGCGTATCTCCGAGCTGCGCGACATGGAGCTCAAGCAGATCCGCAAGTCGGCTCTGCTGAGTGGGCTCAACATGATGGTGACGGCCGCGCCCGTGCCCCATGTCGGGCTGCCAACGCCCGCCAGGCCATGACGCTGCGCGCTCTGTGCCGACATGCAAGATTGAGCTGGCCATGAGGCAAGCCTCGGACCCTGCGCTGACCCCCCCCCCCTGGGCCCCATTTCTTGTCGCTGGCAGGTCTTTGTGACCGGACCAATCCTTGTATCTCTGGGCTCCTTCTCCGTGTACTCCTACATGGGCTACCCCCTCACCGCCGACGTCGCCTTCACCTCGCTGGCGCTGTTCAACCTTCTGCGCTTTCCGATCATGATGTTCCCCATGCAGATCATGAACCTCATCAACGGCGCTGTAGCTCTCAAGCGCCTGCAGGTATGGAGCGCCTCCTGCTGCAGCTGCTGCCCCCTCCCCCCCCCCCCCCCCCCCCCCCCCGCGGCCCCCGCCACCCAAAGTTAATCCATAGAGTACATTTTACATGTTTATTTTATTGTATTCATTTATCCGGGTGTTTCAGTTTATATGTTGTGTTTCTGCGCTTGTTGATTAGCCCTCTTTATTGTGGTGCCTTCATCCCTCATGCGCGCATGTGCCATGTGTGTCGTACAGAGGTTTCTGGAGCGCGAGGAGATGGAGTGCATGCCGCCTGCGCTCCCAGCCACAGCCGGACAGGCAGCCGTCACCGTCAGGTTTGCCCCCGTGCTGTGGCTGTCCATCTGCCTCCCATGCCATGCCTCTGTGTAGCCCTTCTCCGGCAGCCATGAGCCCCCAAGGCTCGCTGACATGCCTGTGGCTCCTTCGTGGCCTAGGGACGGCAAGTTTGCGTGGTCCAGGGCCGCTGACGCAACCCCGGCGCTGGACCTCAACCTGAAAGTGATGGCGGGGGAGCTGGTGATGGTGGTGGGCGAGGTGAGGCTTGCTGAGATGCTTCTCGTGGCCACCGCTACTCGCGCCTCTCGCCCCTCTGCCTGCCACCGATGCGCCGCTTTCGGCAGTCGCTCCCCCCCCCCCCCCCCCCCCCCCCCCCCCCCCTCCCCCCCCCTCTTCTCCTAACATGCCCTGCCCTGCCCCACCGCAGGTTGGCAGTGGCAAGTCCAGCCTGCTGGCTGCCCTGCTGGGGGAGATGGTGCAGGTGGCCGGCGACGTCCGCGTGCTGGGCGAGATCGCGTACACCAGCCAGGTGCGGGTCGCCAAGCTCGTGTGGTGCGCCATGACGTGCCTTGCCCTGCTTGCGCTGGCGCCCGTGGGTCATGCGCCTGACCAGCATGCTGCGCTCCACAGGACTCCTGGATCCAGAACGTGACGCTGCGCGACAACATTCTGATGGGGCGGCCCTACGATGAGCTGTACTACAACCTCACGCTCGAGGCCTGCGCTCTCAAGGTGACTGCCAGCCGCACCAGCAAACTTCGAAAAAGACAGGCATACGTCGGACTGGACAAAGCATCCCCACAGACTTCAGCCCGCCTTCAGACTGCCCGTCCTTTGCGATTGGTATCCGATGTGTTGTCAGTCCGCTAACAATGTGTCATTGTGCCGGTCTGCTGCAGTCGGACCTGCATCAGCTGGCCGCCGGCGACCAGACAGAGATCGGCGAGAAGGGCATCAACCTGTCGGGCGGCCAGCGCGCCCGGGTGGCGCTCGCGCGTGCGGTCTACGCCCGCGCGGATGTGTACCTGCTGGACGACCCGCTGTCTGCTGTGGACGCCCATGTCGGCTCCCACCTCTTCAAGGTTAGGCCCCTCAATGGGCGCCCCAACCAACAACCCCACATGGGAGGCCGGCCTATAGAGAAGCTACAAGACATCCTTAACTTACGCGCCTGCTGGGTGATTCTACCGTTACCTTGGCTTTTGCATGCTGTGCTCGGGCTGGATGGCTCATCATGGGGCCCCATGTTGACTGTGACGCTCTTTTGGCTAGCCGGCACTGTCCTCGCTCTCCTCTCCTTTTCCTCCAGGAAGGAAGTAAGCCTGTGCTCAATGTGGCACTCCTGCCCTGCAATAAGACGTGTGTCCCTGCATCACGTGCTTGCAGGAGTGCGTTGGGGGCGTGCTGGCCAAGACGACGCGCGTCCTGGTGACACACCAGCTGCAGTTTCTGCCGCTGGCAGACCGCGTGGTTGTCATGCGCGGCGGCCGCATCTCTGCGGAGGGCACCTTTGAGGAGCTGCAGGCCCGCGGCATCAACTTCCAGCAGCTGACCATCCAGGCCCAGGAGGGCAAGGAGGCGCCACCTGCGCCGGAGCCGGAGCCGCAAACAACCCCGCTGCCCACCTCTGTGGTGAGGCTCTCGCCACCGGCACGGCAGCTTGTGTGCAGCTGATGGCATATTGGCATCCACCGGCGGGATGCCTCCAGTGCCTTGCGTGCGCACCTAAATGCAGTGTCTTGGTCCAACGCCCGTCCTTCCGCGCACTGCTGTGTTTGCAGCAGGGCTACTCATCGGTGGATGCTGGTGACGCGGATGAGGAGGAAGGCAGCGCAGGCGAGAGCTCCTCCCAGGAGCAGCAGCCGCTGGTCTCCACCGAGGTAAGCCCGGCTGGCCGGATCTGGCACCGGTTATGGCGCCCATGTGTGTATGCAAGACGCCCTGTGACCCCCCCCGCCTGGTGGTCCCAATAGCCATGCGCTGACATGTGGCGGTGCACGGGCGGTGTCGGCGCCGCAGGCTCAGGGCCGCCGCTCCACGGATAGGAGCAAGGACCAGCCAAGCGGGCGGCTGGTCCAGGTGGAGGGGCGCGCCAAGGGGCAGGTCCGGCTGGCCCCACTCCCATTCCCTGCCTCTCCCCCCGATGCGCGGAAGTAATGGCCCGGATGTGAAGCGCTTCCCGGCTGAGAGCCCACACGTTGCGCCGCAGGTCCGCGGGGCAGTCTACATGGCGTATCTCACCTCGTGGGGCCCGCTGCTCATCCTGCCCATCCTCTACCTCCTCACCCAGCACATTGAGCGCGGCATGCAGGTAAGCCCTGCCTGCCCTCCCCCGCCACTCACGCCGCTCCACACGAGGATTGGTTAAGTGCCAGATTGGTGCCAGTCAGCAGCGAAGGGGAAGGGCGATGGCATCGAATCCCGCTCAGGAGGGGTACCCGCTGCTGTGTGCGCCTCCGTGCCGCAGGTTGGCCAGAACTTCTGGCTCTCTGTGTGGGCCGACGCAACCGGCCGCACCGGCTCCGAGACCGACAACCGGTACTACATGTCGATCTACTTTGCGCTGGGCGGCGGGTCCCTGGTGTTTGCCCTCGTGCGCTGCATCCTCATCGTGTTCGGCGCCAACAACGCGGCGCGCGCGCTCCACCGCCGCCTGCTGTCCAAGATCATCAGCCTCCCGATGTCCTTCTTCGACACGCAGCCCACCGGCCGCCTGCTGAACCGCTTCACCAAGGTCTGCGGGCCGCCCTCTCGTCGCCTTGCCATCCATTGCGTCATCCGGCAGCCGGGAAAATTCCCTGAAATGCCCTTATTGAACCCAACTCCGACATTATGGAACACTTTGCGGCTCGGTGGCAATGTACCGAGTGTGTGCGTGTGTATGCGTGTCTGTAGGACACAGAGGCCGTGGATGTGTCGCTCTCCAGCAGCGTCAGCTCCTTCACCATGTGCTTCGTCAACGTGTGGATGTCCCTGGCCGTCGTGGCGCTCGTGACGCCCGCCTTCGTCCTGGGCATCATCCCGCTGGCCGTCATCTACTGGTTTGCGCCCCCCACAATGCCAGCCACATGCCTGCGAGGTCGCCCCTCCCCCCGCCCGTTGAGTGGGCGCTGACAAGGCGGTGATTGCGCGCGCAGGCGGCTCCAGCAGATCTTCATCGCCACCAGCCGCGAGCTCAAGCGGCTCGACAGCGTCGCCGCCAGCCCCATCTTTAGCCACTTTGGCGAGACTCTGTCCGGTCTGACCACGGTGAGCGGCGAGCCGTGTGATGCATTGGGCCAGCAGGCACCAGTCAGCGTGTGATGTTGCCTGTTGTTTTGGGGGAGAGGGGGGGGGGGGGGGGGGGGGCGTCATGGGGCGCCGCCAAGGGTGCCCGGGTGCTCGCCCGCTGGCTGGTCAGTGATCAACGTAATCAACAAACGCGATCTGAAACGACGCGCCGCCCTCTGGGGCGCCGCACTGAGTCCAACATCACTATGCTGAGACCACACACCCGCGGGCCTGAAAGGGCTCCTGACCTGCTCGTCGGGCGCCTTCCTGTCGGGCGCTGACCCCGGCCCTGCCCCGCTCGATTTGCCCTGCGTGTCCAGGTGCGCGCGTTCAACCGGCAGGACATGTTTTTCGACAAGAACCAGGAGCTGCTGGACGCGTCCAACCAGTGCTGGTGGCCCATCCAAGTGGTGAACCGCTGGCTCAGCGTGCGCCTGGAGCTCATGGGCATCACCGTCTCGTTCGGCACCGCGCTGCTGGTCGCCGTGGTGCTTCCCACCCAGAGCGGCCTCGCCGGCCTGGCGCTCACCTCGGCGCTCAACCTCACGGGCCTCATGACCTGGATGGTCCGCCAGTCCACCGAGCTCGAGGTTAACATGAACTCGGTGGAGCGCATGATCGAGTGAGCCCCGCCCCGTGCTGCCCGTGCCGCCTGCCAGGCGCCCCATGCCCCCCCCCCCCCCCCCCCCCCCCCCCCCCCCCTCTTTCTGACTAATGCCCCCCCCCCCCCCCCCCCCGCCCCCCTCTTAGGTACGAGGGCGTCGAGTCCGAGGCTCCGCATGTCGTCGAGGGCCACCGCCCGCCAGCCGGCTGGCCGTCCCGCGGCGCCATCACAGCCGAGCAGCTAACCGTAAAGTACCGCGCGGACCTCCCGCCAGTGCTCAAAGGCATCAGCTTCTCCATCAACGCCGCCGAGAAGGTCCGCGGCTGTCGACATAGATATAATATATATATATATATATATATATATATATATATATATATATATATATATATATATATATATATATTTATGTGTGTGTGTGTGTGTGTGTGTGTGTGTGTGTGTGTGTACATGTGTGTATGTGCACTCCATGTTTTTTGCTCCTTAATTTGTATATACATTTACAGCCGTGTGTGGATGCCACTGCAACCCGCGCTGTGCCGGCCTGCTGCCACCCCTCACAAACAAGCTAAGCCCGCCGTTATTGATGAAGCGCGGCATGGCTGCGAGTGGCGCACACGTCTGAGGGCTGCTCCCGGGCGGCTGTTGCGCGCAGGTGGGCATCGCCGGGCGCACCGGCTGCGGCAAATCCACCATGATGATGACGCTGTACCGGCTGGTGGAGCCCTGCGGCGGCAGCCTGCGCATCGACGGGCAGGACGTGCTGTCCATGGGGCTGCGCGACCTGCGCTCCCGGCTGGCGCTGGTGCCGCAGGACCCCGTCATCTTCTCCGGCACCATCCGCACCAACCTGGACCCCTTTGACGACTACACCGACGAGCAGCTCTGGGGCACCCTCTCCAAGGTCGGTCGACCCCCGCCCCTCTCTTGCCCGTGTGCCCTCCCAGAACAAGGCCGCGCTTACACAAGACCGGCCTAGAGCGCGGCGCCGCCGCGAATTTCACAGTTGACTACTGCGCCTGCTCATTGAGACGTATGACGCTCCGCAATCGCGGGTGCGTGCACGTCTGCAGTTGTCTATATGTGTATGTATGTATGTATAGTTTGTGTATGTTTCCCACCGTTTGTGTATTTGTGGTACATACATAACAAAGTTTGTGTACGTATCTATGTGTAGGAATATTTGTACAGGTATCCAAGTATTCAATCCCGCAGATGGTGGCAGACGGTGACACACTAAACCTCATCAAACGGAAATGGGCTCGCGCACTTCTGAATGTTGGGATTCCCCAATCTAAAGGAAAGCAATCTTAAGGAAAGGAAAGCGGAAATCGTGTGGAGCAAATCCGATAAGACTTCTGGCGCTTTGGTTGGGTGGCTATGTTAGAGGGTTAGGCCAAATCCCGATTCCTATCCAGGCCTCCGAATCTGGACGGGCCGGGTCCGCCGTTCGACACGGAATGGCTGACTTTTCCAGCCGAAAGTGCGCTCCATTTCATTCGAAACCAAACTGCATTCCTTCGGCGTGCATTCCCCCTTCCCAAAGAACGCACCTCTGGGTCTCTCTTGAGCATACCCGCCTCGGGAGGTACATGGCGAAAGTTGCGGGCTGCCTGGCCTGGAGATGATGCCCGGCCTGGACGCACGGACCGCCCCCAAGCCATTCCGGGCTGCGAGCGCTCACGCTGCCCACGGTGGCCGTGGTGGGCAGGTGTCCATGGCGGAGGTGGTGCGCCAGATGGGTGCGGGGCTGACGGCCTCCGTGGACGAGGGCGGCCAGAACCTGAGCGTGGGGCAGCGCCAGCTGCTGGGCATGGCGCGCGCCCTGCTCCGCAACGCCCGCATCCTGGTGAGCCCCCCCCCCCCCCCCCCCTTCCCCCCCTCTTTTCCTTAACACCCTAACGTCACCGCCATCTTTGGTCTGGTGCCCACACACCTGGAAGAACCCTCCTGATCATAAGCTTTCATCGGTCTTGATTATAACCTGGAAGAACATTTGCTACAGTTCCGCTGTAGTTTCGTCTACATTACCTCGGGCAAGGCAGGGCAGGGCAGGTTCCCGATTCCGGTCTTTCAGAGCGTTACCGCACACTGTTGTTAATGCCGTTATGGTCCGCTCGCTGATTGCTCTAGCCTTGAGCCCTGGGGGCGCGGGCATGGCTTGCTTCTTGCGCATACCGTTCCCTCTCTGTTAGTCCACCGCTCACGGGGATGTGACTTGCGCGTGATCCCCCCCCGGGGCGCCCGGCTGTCCCTTTGCCGCAGGTGCTGGACGAGGCCACCTCCAACGTCGACAACTCGACCGACCTCCTCATCCAGAAGACGCTCCGCGAGGCGTTTGCGGACTGCACCGTCCTCACCATCGCCCACCGCCTGCACACCATCATGAACAGCGACCGCATCATGGTGCTCGACTCCGGGAACATCATGGAGTTCAAGCCGCCCGCCGCGCTGCTGGAGGTGGGGGACGCCGCGCCGTCGCCCCATCGACCCCCCCCCCCCCCCCCCCCTTGGAAACCACGCGAGGCAGGCCGGCATGGGAGCGAGGAGCCAGGCCCTCGAGGGCGTGGAGTTGCTATTGCTGTTGCTCCTTTTCTTTCAACAAACTTCCATAGAGCCCAAAGACAACTTAACGTTGCTGCAAAGTGGCACGTGTGGTCGTATGTACGGGTGCCGGCGCACGCATCATTATTTATACAGGGTTGTTAGGGCCTTTAGGGACCCTGTTATTTGTTACCCGCCTCGAATCGGGCTGCTCGCGTGCGACCCATAAGAACATTCGCGATAGTATAGCCCCGCCTTGGATCCGTCTCCATTTGACCTCTGGCAGGGCAGGGCAGGGCAGGGCAGGCTCGTATCACCGCGCCGACCCCCGCGTGTGGAATACCGACACCAGGGCAGCGGTCCCGGAGAGTTGCCCGGCCAGCGGTGTTCTGCGCAGTGTTGAGGGTCCCGGTCCGCCGCAACGCAGAGGCCGGCCCCGTTTCAACCCGGGCCAGCTTGAAACGGAGTAGGCACGAGGCGCTCCTGGCCGCATCCGCTCCCGGTGCTACGGTTGCCCACCGCGGCGCGATTGTGGCCGGGTTCCGGCCATGTTGCAGCGAGGCCGGTATATGTGCGGGTTCCGTGAATCTCGTTAAGCTGGCGCTCTCCCACGGGAAGGGGGGTCCTGCGATTGTAGTCGGAGGTCAACCATTATGGTCGGCAGGCGCGCACTGCTGTCGCCATGTGCCGTAGGAAAGGCCACCGCCGCCGCCGCCGCCTGCTTTGGCTAACCCCGGCGGGTGCCCCCCCCCCCCCCCCTTTCTCTCTGGCTGGAACAGGACCGCTCCAGCTACTTTTCCCGGCTGGTGGAGGAGGCGACCAAGCAGCACGCGGGCATGAAGCAGACCAAGTCCCAGGCCGACATGGCGGCCAAGCTGGCGGCCGAGGCCGAGCGCGTGAGGCGCGCCTCCTTGGAGGCCAAGAAGTAGATGAGATGGCCGCGCGCTTGACTGCGTCCCCTCTCCACATCCTCCTCGGATGCCCCCCCCCCCCCCCCCCCGTCCCCCCCAACCCCCCCCCCAAGCAGATCCCATGCCGCCCTTTCATTTCCTTTAATTTTTGGGCCTTCGTTTACATACAGCCCTCATCTTGGGGCACTTCATCTTGGGACACAGGAACGCGATGCAGTGAGGCCAGCTTGCCGCGCGAGGCGCTACCCTGCGGACACGCGTTACGGGTGCCACCGCGCCCCCAAGAAAGCATTTGTATGTTAGCAAGTATAAGTGGCTGCACCGCAGCGCTCTGCCCGCCAAGCCCAAACAACCGTGCGACCAGCGTATTAGGATAGTCTGTATCAGTCAAGGATAGTCAAGGTATCAGGCAGTCGGTGTTGTTCATGCCAGTGAGAAATGTGGTCTCAAGCCGGCGAGCATTTGGGGGGGGGGATCCTTATGTTTGCAATTGCAGTGATTGGCAATGCACTGCTGAGCGACGCTGCCTTACAGTCCGCCATCTGTACAAGCGAACATGCCCAGCCTCCGTCACAATGGGCGGCGTTGACGCCCCTGCCGCTTTAGCTTATGATGGGTGCAATTGGAGAGAGCATTGCATGATGACGTCGCCCCGGTCGCCATCATTGTAAAAGCGCGCCACTAACACAAGGGTGGAAGGCGCGATCGCAACCAGACGCACCGCCACACACCCGCCCACCCGCCCGTCCACCCATGCACGCCCCCGCGCTTGCTCGTCGCGGTCACATGTGCTCCTGGATGTAGTCGTGGTAGTACAGCAGCACCGCCGTGGGCTGCCCCAGTATGCAGAACGACATCCAAAAGATGACGTTCCCGATGAGGTCGCTCTTGAGCTTGCGCTTCAGCAGGTTTGTGATGGCTATCAGCGGCACCTGCCGACGCCACAAAACAGCGGTGGAAGGGATGTCGAAGTAGCTATAACAACACCGATCTCAATGCCGAGGGCAAGCAGGCAGTGGGGTGGTCCCCGGAGTGGCGGCTCACCTGCCCCATCATGCCCATGAAAGCCCACGCGCGCAACATCTGCAGCGGCACCCCCACCAGCAGCTCGTGGAAGAAGGCTGAGATGAAGAACACCATGAGGATGGCAGCGAACTGGGGCAGGCCGAGCCGCATTGACGGGAAGTACACGGTGCGCATGAGCCACTTGTGCACCGGCTGGTTCCACTTGCGCCAGTACTCATCCACCGTGGTCGCATTCCACCAGTCCTGCGCACAAGACAGGGGGGGGGGGGGGGGGGGGGTCATCCACCAGTCCATGTCAGTCTGGGTAAGAGATGGAGTTGGTATCGGAGCGTGGCATGGTTGGGGTGGTTTTGGAGCTTTAATTTCGGGTGTGGTGTCGGTAGCGCCCACGCAAGGTGGTTTCGGAGCAGTGGCTCCGGAAACCATATTCGACGGCTTGCCACTACACGGCGTCTAGCACAAGCGTCGAGGTGTGGTTACGGAACACATCTGCTGCAAGGTCGATGAGGTTATGGAGTAAGCACTTCATTGGCGGCAGCAGCTGCTCCGAAACCATGAATTCCGCGTATGCCGTGCAACATGGGACCGCATTCGGGCGATGATGTCGAGAAAAACAGAGGTATGGTTTCGGAGCATTGGCCGGCTTGCTCCGAAACCATATATCAATTTCTATAATTAGGTTTCACAAATGGAACCACAGGCGTTGGCGGGAGTGCGGTTTGGTATCATGGTTTCGGAGCATCGAGCCCTGGCGCGTGGCAGCGATTGGCTGGGGCTGGGCGCGGCTGCTCACGGGCGGGGCGGGCCGGCTACCTTGTAGAACTCGCGGTCGCCAAAGTACGTGAACTCCGCGAGGATGTTGAGCCAGAGGTGGAAGAGGCAGTAGAAGCCGATGAGCCATACGTAGAGCGAGGGCAGGCTGAGCTTGAGGACGCGCTCCAGGATGTGGCCGATGTCCATGTTTTGCAGGGGGTGAAGGCTGTTGAGGCAGGAGGGCAGGATGTACTGGTCCACGATGAACATGCCCACCGACAGCCAGGCCACCAGCTCCAGCACCCGCCGCGCCAGCCAGCGCTTCCGGAAGCGGCTTGACCGCGGGAAGTTGACCTACAGGGGGTGCAATCAGAGAATGGCAAGAACGCAGGGATGGACAATATAGCGTGCGGGGATGCAACCACCGTTATATAAACGCATACACGTTGCACACATTACGCACGTGTGTACTATGCATGTGCATATCCATGCCTGGTGCCTATAAACACATGTGAGACACGCTGCACACACTGCTCAAAAAGCATACACAAAAGAGCCGCTTCATGGAAAGGAATGAACACTTCGCGGCAGGGCGCACCTGGTATGTGAGCGTGGGCGCCGCCAGAAAGTACATAAAGTCCTTGGCGGTGATGTTCTCGGGGTACTTGAGCGGCTGCGCCACGCCCGTCATGCCCTCCATGTTCCCACGCTCACCGGGGCGGATCTGCAGCGGGCGGGACAAAGGGCCAATGGGGGAGGAAGGAGTAAGGGAGGTGCGCAGCCACAGGCCGCACCGCCAGGGTGGGCCGAGGTGTACGCTACAACTCTACGAGGGCACAGCCGCTCTTGCACAGAATGACACTGTGACATGTTGACCCGGAGCTGCACGGCTTTGGGGGGTGCAATATGTTGTTGCCAAAGCGGCCGCTCCGGAACCACACCTGACGCAGCTCTGAACGTGTGCTCCAAAACCACGATTCAACATGGCATTTCGACAGCCCAGGGTTTAAACAATGGCATCAAACCAACTCGAACTAATCGAACTCGCAATTCAACTGCCAAACCTATCTGCTATAGTGGAGCAGTCGATGTGGTTACGGAGCACTGCTTGTACTTTTCCACAGCACCGCTCCGAAGCCACTCTGCGCTTTATCCCTCCGCTCAAAGTCGTTTGCTCTGAGCTTTTATCCCAGTTTAAGTGCATGGTTTCGCGGATAAGGAGAAGGCAATGTGGTCCCCAAAGCAGCTTCTCAGGAAACGAAGAATGTTAAACAATCGCGATGTATACCGGAGGGCTTCAGTGACCGCCGGGGGGGTGGGAGCACCTCGTCGTGCCGCCGCGCGTCTCTGAGGTCGTTGCAGCAGTGCGCGTAGCTGATGCACTTCATCCAGCCGATGACTGCGGTGGTTGTCAGCAGGGATCCGGCAAGTGGGGGAGCCTGGTGGGAGCAGGGCGGCGGGCGGCAGGGAGGAGCCGCCCTGTCAGCCGGTGACTGGACAGAGGGGAAGAGCGGAGACATATAGATGCCAATGAACCGGCCGAGGAAATGTGTGGGAAAATGCAGTATAATTCAGGTGACACGGCAAGTTGCCCTGTCTGTGCAGCGGCGAGTACTCGAACATATATCAAACAAATCATCAAGCAGAAAATGATCATTTGCCATGAACTTGCCCCATTCCAAGACGAGAAATGGCGGAGTGTGTGTTGGCGCGTCGGCGCATCACACGTCAAAAAGAGAAATGAGAAGTGCGCGACGCCCCAACTCGCGCTGGTCAGAGGTGGCGTAAGTATTCGCAAAGGTGGCATAATGGTCTAGGGTACATGGTTTTGGACCTTAGGACGTCAGGTTTACAGACTAAGGACTTGAACACGGAAAAATCTAAGCTATGTCGCGATCATTTAGCCTGATAGACGGAGCTATGTTGCCGCCAAAGGGAGAGCAACCCACATGCGTAAAGCTGCCAGGGAGGAAAGGAAGGGGGGGGGGGGGGGGGGGGGGGCACCTTGTAGTACACGATTGCGCAACACGGCAGCAGCAGCAGCGTGTTGACCGTCACCGCCTGCAGCAGCGCAAAGAGCGTCTCCTTCCACAGCACCCCGCGGCTGGGCGTCGGCAGGACGCGCCCGTCCGCGCTGTCGCTGTCGCCGTCACCGCCACCGTCGCCGTTGCTGCCGCTGCTGTCGTCGGCGGCGCGCTTCTCTCGCGCCGCGACCGCCTTGAGCTCCGCGCCCAGAAAGCGAGCTGCCAGCACCTGGGTTTACCACAAGCGGAGATTTGCATAGAGCTGAGATCACTCATTCGAGATAGGAAACATAACGAGTCGACCGTTCATGTAACAGGCCGTATTTGCTGAGGAGGAAAACGTCCACGGGTGCCGTCTACACTGCCGAGCCTCGCAGGTTCAGGGGGTCAGGGCTTGGAGTATGAGGTCAGGCCTTCTAGGGGGGGGGGGGGGGGGTGGATGGGCGCGGGCAGGGGCTCACCTCCAGCCAGTAGCACACGCAGATGAGCCACACGATGGCCACCCAGCAGGCAAACACCTGCAGCAGGGCAGGGGGTCAGCCTGCCGCTCAAGCAGAGGCACAACCACGGCGCAAACGGAGGCGCAATTCTGTGTGTGCTCAGAGTGCAACCGCTCCAAGGTCAGTCAGGCTAGTAGAGCAGTTGCCTCAGAAACAGCACCGACGCTCCCACACCCACACCGCACAAACTCCGGCTGAAGTCGCAAAGCATGGTTTTGGAGCGCTGCAGGAGCTGTGGTAGATGGGGCAGGTTGAGGCTAGTCCCTACATTATGCTCCTCACGTTGGCGCCGCCGGGCTGCATACCCGAAGTTCGGAGCTCCGAAACCATCCCATACCACACCGGTTCCTATTTCTGGACCATCATGTCTGCCTGGAGCGTGCCCGAGTGCTGGATGTGGTTTCGGAGCAGTTGCTTCGGAAAGGACACTCGCAGCTTCGGGGCCGCATAGATTCGGTATTGGGCTGCGTGATAATTGCGTTGGCGCCGGGGAGCACGGATGACAAGAGGGGGTGGGGGCGCTTGCCTGCCAGGGCACCTCGCTCTCGAGCAGCGCCCCCAGCCAGTACAGCGGGTTGAAGCGCATGCCGTACTTGAGCAGGTTCTCGATGATGAGCCGGCTGTGCGTGGTGAACATGATGACCATGACCAGGTTGATCATGCCTGCGTGGTGCTGGTTCTGCACCTGCGCAGACAGAAGCAAAAAAGCAGGGGCGGAGGGTCCAGAGGGGCCGCTCAGCACAGCTCACCAGCTCAGCCAAGTGGGACTGGGACCCTACTGAGAGAGAGAGAGAGAGGGAAAGGGGCGGCGATGTTGTGTTGTTCAAGCTGATGCTACAAGCTGGATGATGGTGTGCTCCCACATTCGCTGTGGCCTCCGCTTCCAGCTACAGGAAATTGCCCCCCCCCCCCCCCCCCCCCCAGCGCCCTCTGACTGCAATGTGGTAATGAGGCACCGTGGGCGTGCAGTACTGTACAGCTTCTAGGTACTGCCCTCTGAATTTCATGCCGCAGAGCCCAAATTACTGTTTTATGATACCCAATCCCATATACATACCCCTTATTTTCCCGACACCTTGTTTGCAAATCTCGATCATTCCATCACTTCCGCCATCCCTGACCAGCGAAACCCGGGTGTGCAACTTGAGGTGTCATTGCGCGTTGTGTGCGGACGACAAGCGCTCTGTGGTCTGCTCTGTTTATATCAGAAGTTGTTTGAAGATGTTCATAAGCTCTGTTTGAAATGGCGCGGGTTGGCGGCATTGGTCTTCCATTACTTAGATTGTCAATGCTTTGCTGTATGTGAGTCTACATACAGGCTGCGCCAATGACGTGGCGCATTGCCTTGATCGCTCAGCCCAGTCAATCTCATCTTGTCTCCTCACATCGGCTTGCTCAGCTCAGCGGGGCCCTATGGGGCGGAGGAGAGAGGGCTGGGGGGGGGGGGGGGGGGGGGGGAGCTTACCTCCTCGCTTGACAGCACGCTGAACTTGGGGGCGGCATGCACAGGGACGCCGGCGGTGAAGGGCCCCCGCTTGGCCTTTCCCTCCTGCAGCGCCGCCTCCACGGGCGCCTCCTTGCCGCGCGCCTCTGCCTGTGCACCGCCCCGTCACTCAGCGCCCGCAGGCAGTGCAGCCACCAAAAGCGGCTGGAGAGCGGGGCGGGGGGTTGCAGGTGGTGGTGGTGGGGGGGGCGGGGGGGGGGGGGGGGGGCGGGGGGGTTACGTTGCGGGGCGGGAAGAATGGGATCTTCCAGAAGCCACGCTTGCGCAGATCGGCGCTTGTCTGTTGGGGATACCAGGGCGGGATGGCAGTCAGTGGGGTGAGGCGGCGGAGGAAGTGGGCACGCAGCCCCCCCCCCCCCCCCCCCCAAAAAAAAACCCTGGCCCACCCCCAAAACGTAAGGCCTTCAAACACTGCTTTCCACAAATACTAAACATTATACCCTAGCAAAGCCCCGTGACTTCTCTGCAACCTACAGGCCAAGACACTCGACCCAGACTCCGCCCCCCCCCCCCCCCCCCTTTGCGGCCAGCCATCACCTGCTTGCTGCGGAGCGGCTCCGCGCGGCCCTCACGGATGTCCATGGAGGGGCGCGGGGAGCGCATGGAGCCGGTGGAGGAGGCCTGCAGTCACACGAGCGCGATCAGTTCACGCCCCACGAGGCACGATGTGTGAGGCATATGTTATGACGCCTCTAAGGCATGTGGCGCGACCGCCCCCTGGGCTCTGCCCCTATTCATGGCGCCCACCTGCCGCCCCACGCCCACCGCCTCCAGCGCGGCCACCCAGCGCTCCCCATTGGCGACGTCGCTGGTGCTGACGCGCAGCGCCAGCGCCTGCTCCTCGGCGTCGATGATGCTGAAGGTGAAGTAGCGGCGCTTCTTCATGGGCTCCACCTCCACCACGCAGCTCTGCGCCGCCCCGCCCAGCAAGCAGACACGGTCAGCGGAACAGAGCCACCTATCCGCATGCAATGTAAACACACATACATTTAAGAGGGAAAGACAGGGAGAGGGAGTGAGTGCATAACATTACATTCATTGGATTGCCGTAAGAAGAGAGCAGGAACGAGCGTGTAAACACACACATGTATGTATATACATATACGTGTATGTATTATACAGATACATGTATATGTACCCCTCCTAACACACAGACAGACACTCGCATGCATGCGTGATCGTGTTTCGGGGACACGTGCGGTGGCGGGATGGCAGCACCTCCAGCTTGACAAAGCCCCGGGGCGGGAACTGCGTGTCGGCCTCCGTGCGGTAGTACTCGATGACATTCTTGCGCAGCACGAAGAAGCGGCGCTCCCAGAGGTTGTCGAAGAAGCCGACGGCGTAGGGGCGGTACTTGAAGAGGTAGCCGCACTTGATGAAGTTGGCGCCCTTGGCCTGCAGCGCCGCCTTTGGGGTTTGGGGGGGGGGGGGGGCGGGCTCAGCAGAGCTGGTACGTGACGCGCCGGGAGGCAGAGCGGCGCCGGCGCCCAGCGAGTCTGAGGCGCCCAGCAAGGGAGGCAAGCCCACTCGTCTCTGCAAAGTGCACAGCTTCAACACCTTCATGTGTTCATCCGTGCGTATACGATAAGACACCGCCATGCGCTTCAGAGCTCTATACCATCACATATTCATCACACAATTAATTTTCCAGTGCCCCCTCCCCCTCCCCAAGTTCTGGCAGCAACAGTACGTGTTCTCAAAGATTACGCCGGTACCCGCATTCATCAGTAGAGAAATTAAGAAGGCGGAGGTGGGTGGGCCACAAGGGAAGCAGCGCTTCTCGCCACTGAGACTTGACGCATGCACAGCATCGACTACGGCCACGCGAAACAGCGAAGGAACGCAGTTTCGGAGCGGGGTAGCCGCGCGCACCTGCAGGCTGCCGTTCTGCTCCTTCAACGCGCGCACCGCCGCGCGCAGCTCCGCCACGTCCCCCGAACTCTCATCCGCCTCCACCGACGCCTCGGCCAGCTGACGTCGCGGGCGGGGCAGAGATTGCGGCGTTAGAGCCCCGCCGGCGCCCCTACCTTCCCGGCGCCACGCTTTCGGGCAGGCGCCCGCCCCGGCTGTCTTGGTCTCACCTTTGGACTGGAGCCAATCTTACGAAGGAACATGTCGCCCGCCGAGCCCGACGTCGCAGCAGCGCAGGAGAGCTCAGCACCAGCAAGGGGGCGCAGTGGCCAAGGCGCAGCCGGCAGGCACTGTAAGCAGCTGTCGACGGCGGAGTGTGCCGGCGGCCCGTGCTGCCGTCGTGGCGCGCTGGGCCGTGCGGTGGGGCGCGAACGGTCACCGCGAGTCGCGATATTGCCTTTGCCGATCGATCGGCCTTCGCTGTCATGTGCCGGACGAGCTCGGCCACTCGTCGCCGTCCGCCGGGGTTGGCGCAACGGCAAACCGCGACAGCGATGAGCCGATGATGACGCTACGACTACTGCACGCTGCGCGGACGACAGATGACCCCTCCATTATTGGCGGACCGGCGCGGGCTATTGCGGACGAATACTCCTGTCGAATAAAACAACGACTGACCGCAACCGCAGGTGCCAGATGACCATCACCCGTAGATTCGATTAAGGGAATTAGGGTTGACACACCGGGACTAGCCTTCCAATCATGTCAGCAAGGGTGTAAGGATTATCTAGGTCTTCGTACCGTGATCTGGACGGCGGGCGCGGCGCGGGCGCGGGCGGGAGAGCCAGTACTCGTACCGGGAAGGATTACCGTCAGCGCATTTCCTATTGCCTATTCGGGTGGTTTCCTGATCGCCTTTTGCAGCTAGCTCATGTAACTATTACCATCAGCGCATCGCGCGGGCCTGGCTGCCCACACCCTCTTGCAAGCAGTAGCGACTAGCGGAACCTCCCCTTCCCCCAAACAGCCGCACCCCGCCCAATCCACCCCATCCACCTCCTCCGCTCACTCCCGCAACCGCAGCGATGGCTTTCCGCGCCTGCCGTGCCCTGGCGGCCGCCGCTCCCGCCATGCGCACCGCCGCGGGGCAGCGTGCCCTAACCGCCGCCGGGCTGAGCCCCGCCGTGCCCTCGTCGGCCGCGCCTCTGGCGGTCGCCGGCCTGCACGCCACGCGCGGCTTCGCAGCGCTGGCGGGCGAGATGAGCGAGAACATTCTGGCCACCAAGAGCACCAAGGACCTGACGGACCTGCTGGAGCGCAGCATGGGCCAGCTGGACCCCAAGTCCGCGGGCACCGCGCTGGTGCGCCTCGCGCTGCTGGGCGGCAACTTCCCCGGCGAGCGCGAGCTGCAGACCCGGCTGGAGAAGATCGTGCCCGCGCTGGCCAAGCACGTGCCCTCCATGGACGGCAGCACGCAGCCGCTGGCCAAGTCCGCGGTGGCCAAGTTTGAGAAGGCCGGCTTCAAGCTGTGAGCTGGCGGCCCCCTGCCCGGGTGGAGCCACACCATCAGCCGTGCAGGTGAGGGGCCCTTGCCCCCCCCCCCCCCCCCCCCCCCCCCCCATATCAGCCGCAGGGGATCCGCTAGCATCTCTTGCTCCCATCCACCCTCCCAGGCATTCCAAACCTGCGCCAGTACCAGCTTGCGCTGAGCACCCTTGCACCAGTTGTCATTCCGTCGCTATTTTGTTTTGCTTTCTGCGATAGGGTTTCAGGGGTCCCTGGCAAACGTCCCTGCCTCCAGCATCCCTCGTGGATCAGACAGACGCTGACCCCCACCCCCACCCCTTTCCCACCTCCTGCGGCCCAAAGCTATCCTGGAGCCCGCGGTCCCGGACAAGGCGTCACGTGATCAGCACATGTGCCGCATGCGGGGCTGTGAGCGCAACAGGCGTGCCGCGGAGTGTGTGACTGTGTGTCCTGATGCCACCATCATGTAGCATTACCGTTTAAAAACCCCTAAATCCTTCCCCAGTGTCACCCCTCCCCCTTCACACCCTTGTGCACGTTGCACGGCACTGGCCCACCCGGCATCCATGCATGTGTTGCGAGCAGCCCACCCGCAGTTTCCGTGTTCCGAGCTGGCTTCATGGCCCCCACCTCTGAGGGCCAGTGCAGCAGCAGATGGGCGTCCCCAACCCTGATCTGGATCTTTTGTCTTGGGGGCTGTTGCCCCTCCCCGCCGAGCCACACCCCAGAACGCGCGACACTGCGCCGCACTGGGAGTGCAGGGGCCGCGGCCCTTTGTTGTATTTGGGCGTGGCGGGAGGACCGCCGCTGGCCCCCAGAATCAACAGCATTCTAACGCACCTTACACCTCCGCTCACCCCTTTGCCTCGTACCACAGGCGCAGCGGTGCGATTCCCTCCTTGAATACTGTCTTTTTGGCCGAGATAGGTTTCCTTACTGTTGATCTAACGCTCATAGATGGTCCTCTGAGACGGTCAGGATTGTAGCTCCTGGTTTAGGGGATAACATCTGACTAAACCCCGAGGGGAGGGAGGGCCGGGGTGGGCGTTGGTTCGTCCCGCGAAATCCCGTTCGACGTCTGAAACACTACAGAACCAAAGGCAAAAGAACTCTCAGGGGTGTTGCCGGCTGGTGCGCGTGCGTGCGCTTGTGCCCGGCGTACAGGGTACGACGTAAGGAAATAATTGTGATGTTCCCACCATTAGGGAAGATCCAACAAGTCCTGTGGGGGGGGGAGGGGGGGGGGGGGGGGGGGGGGGGGGGTCCTAGCCAGTAAGCCAGTAAGTATACTCTTGATTGCCTCTGAAATGCATAATATCAACAGCATTGCCGGACATTCAGAGTTGTGTTTCCATCATCACGCCATCAAGAAAATATTGAAGCATGGGGGATGCAGCTGCTCTGCTTCTTGCGTGACCTCCTTCGCCATGCCTCTTCGAACACTATGAGAGGGAGGGGGGGGGGCAGAAGATACCGCCCGCAATGTGTGCCTGCTTGCATCTATGTGCATTGTCACTGCGGCCGGCATGCGGTGATATTTGGCACGGTATGTGTGGTCCCAATCTGGCAGCGGAAGCTGCTACCTCTCAAAACGACACCAGGTACATGCCACAAAACCTGAATGTCACTGGCAACTAGCATTGAGCTGTAGTGTTTCTCATTGCTGTAGGTACGGGATATTCGCGGACACCCCCACACACGCCGCTCGTTTTAAAGTGCTTTGATAATGGGTAAAACCTAAAAAGGGGCCTGGAGGGAATAGCAAGTTCTATTTTTTGCAGATGGTGATGACGCGGCAATCACGGATATATTTCAAGTCATTATACAGGTGCCGGGCGCGGGTACGGGTATACGGGCGCAAATAAATTACAAACCGTACTCAATCAGTGCTTGCGTTGCCTCATTGGGGTAGGTAAAAACTCCCCTGGGGTAGCCACTGCACCGGTGATGCGGGAATTGGATATTGCGCCCATAGAGGCTACGGCCGCTGCGGCACGGGCTCGGGCGTTCCTTAAAGCATCCGACTTGAATACATGTATAACCCATTTAGTAGATCAGCCAAGTCGGGCGCGCCCTAACACGTGGATGTCGGGGACTGTGCGGTGGTTAGATCGACTAGCTAGGGCGAACGTAGGGCTAGCTGAGGGGGCGCACTTTCCACTTGAGTGGAGGTCACTAGCCGCGCGCGATGCCGCTAAACTAGTAAAGGCATCGGTGTGGGCGCGTTACGAGTCGTCGGCATCGTTAGCACGCAATAAAACCTGGGGTATATATGTCCAGGCGTCTTATGCGTCAAACCCGTTGCCACAGTACGGTGTGGGTGTCCCCGCGGGGGTTGTGGCCGGGTTGCACATCATGATACAATTACGCACCCGAGTATTTCCCACTGCCCGCCGATTGGCCCGGATTCATGCCATGCCTGAGCGGTTCCTTGAACACTGCCCTGCATGTGGAGGAGGTGAATCTGAGACTATCGAACATATATCGATATTGGTGGAGGGCCAGCCAGCGGTGGGGGTATCACCGTCATAATTTTGGGTTGTTAATTCCGGAGTTCAGGGATTTTATTAGTAGTCAGGTTAGTGCGTCAACGCCTGAGGACTTAACTGCGTTTATTTTTGGCGGGGTCCCCCCCTCCCTTCACGGCGCCCTGGATTTTACTGGGAATGGGAAATTTTTCCAGCTATGGCGTCGGGCCCTCCCTCACATTGCCTTTTTTGTTGCACATGTATCGCACTCCCGAAATGCTTTGCTCCGCGGGTTGGGGCTTGCCCCAACTCGCATTACTCGAATGGGCCGACGCCCAAACGGGTAGGGCGGACCTTTCGTGGTCAGTGCCGGGTATTTTGATGGCAGTGTTTTAGACGGTGATCCAACAGTGTTGGAAATTCCGTCACTGGCCTTTAATTAGTCTTGAGAAATGCTTCGGCAATTTGCTTGATGACTATAACGGAGCGTCGCCTACCCAGGGCTTTCCGTAACTGGATTGCTGCCTAAACGGCCGTCGTAGAGACGCTGCAAGGGTTTCACTGGTGCCAGTCCTGTCCCGGGGGCGGAAAAACAACATTATACGGGTGCTGATGCACAAGTTAGAACCCTTAGTATCGGAGAAGCCTCATATTTGTGCTTCCCTGCAGCCTATACAGGGAATGTAATGAGGTCGGGCGGCAGATAACGGCGTCATCTGCGTCTGGGGCGGCCTCGTACTCGGCACATGCCCTCACGCCGGCCCATGCCAAGTGGTCTGCTGGCGTTACCGCCAGTTGGTCTACCGCCGGTTCGCCAGGTTGGGGTTGGTCGTACGCCGGGAGGAGGCCCTCCGCCAGGTGCTGCCACATCTCGGCATCTGTAAGGCCCCTGAAGGAGGGGGGGCGGAGCCGCACCCAGGTCTGCCCCGCCACGGTTCCGCAACATAAGGCTTAATTAAATATCTACTAATGATGATTTTTATCTATATATATAGCGGATAATACCTGTAGTCGATAAGAGGTGCAACACCGGCGTTGTGCATGTGGCATCTTTTCTCTGTCACGTTTGGTCAGAATTTTATTATATATTCGCTGACATGTAATGACGTGTAGTATGACCGCCGCACATGGATTTCAGCAATACTCCAGACTACTCCTTTCATAATACTGTATTAATCCATATAGGTCGCTAGTCGCTATATATTCCACTTCTTCATGTTATTATAAATTTTATTATTCATTTCCATCAATATATATTTACATTAGCTAGCAGCACGAGGCGATATCGGAAATCACCAAAACAAAAGGACAATCAGAAAGGTCCTCTACAGCGACTGCGGGGTGGAAGCAGTAACATGAGAAGACGCAGAATGGGCACGAGCACACGCATCAGACTTGGCCATCTGCACACCGGCAGAGAGAATGCCGCCCAGGGTACCATGCACGCAAGCCGAGACCCGCTGCAACAGCCCCCGCCGTGTGCGCGACAGGTGACGGCGAAACTCAGCAGGTTGGCTGGCGACAAAGTTCCGAAGTGCCTGAACGGATTGACCACGAAGAAAGCAAGAGGTCGGGGCGGAAGGACCGCCCGGGAAGTTGCGCACAGCCAACAGCACCGCGAAGATGTAGACCACCGTCAAAGCGGACTTCCCGAGACGGCCGCGGTCCTCAACCACAAAAGGGTAGTACCGGTGAACACCCTGCACCGGGGCGGAAGACGCCCGGTCCGCTGCCAACGAACTTACCATGCTCCGCCTCGGTCGCCGCGATTCCCGGGGTGCACCGGCGGGGGTCGTTGCTCCAAGTGGGGATCGTGGAGGACACGAACGCGAAGTCGGTCATGTAATCGCACGCCAGCCCCCCCCCCCCCCCCCCCCCCCCCACCCCGCCAGCGCCAGGTCCGACGCGCGGCCGCGAGCAGTCCGCTGGGCGCAGCCCACTCGTCTCAAGGGTCAAGTCGCCAGCTCCTGAACGGTCCCGGTCAAGCACCGCCCCCGCATCAATTGCCACAATTGCCCACAGATTCTTCAAAGCGGTATGCATGCGGTGCTTGTAGTTCGCTACGGGGCATATGGGTAGATGATCCACGATGAAATCCGTAGCGCTCCGGTCCGAGCCATCCGTAGAGCGAAGCCATAAGGGATCAATACCACACGTGGGGCCAGGGCAAGTACAAGAGCGGAACCTCCGTGCGGGCAAAGGCCCAGTACCCGCGCAGCGGCGGCCGAATAAGGAGCATAGGGAATCTTGCGGGCTGACTCGTGATACGACTGGAAAAGCGCGATAGGGATCCCGGCCCGCACGCGTTGTACATGCGCAGGGTATCAAGTCGAGAGGCCGCGGCACCAGTACGCTGGAAGCTGAGATCGAGGGTCACGAAGTCACGCAAGCGAATCGCACGGCTGAGGTGGCGTTGGACAACCATGGTCGTGGGTTGATCATCGGAGGTCGCACCCGAACCCGTACCCGAGGGCGGAGCAGTAGAACCTGGCAGCGATTCTGGGAGGGAAACATTACTCATGCTAAATATCATTCAAGATACATACGGTATCCTTGGTACCCGTACCGGGTACCGTATATATCGACTAATACCTGGCAGTAGTTAGGCATAAGTTCTCATTCGTCAATAATGAAACTGCTACAATGTAGAAATCGCACGGATTCTTCCGGATTACTCGACTGTAGCAGGAAAACAGTCGCCGCACCCCCTAAGGCAGTTACGATTGAATGTTATGTTTTAGTTCCTCCCCCACCCCCCCCCCCCCCCCCTTCAACTTTCCGCCCCCCCCTCAACTATCTTTTATTAGGTCTGACAGTACTAAGTAGAACATGCCCTCAGCTACATAAAAACTCCCACTTACACGACTTTATTTCTGAACTATTTCCGTGCATGGCTGTATGCAAGGGGGTGTTCCCTGCCATATGCAAGCATAAAACGGAGGGGGGCGGGGCACTTTTTGGAACCATCAGCAAATTGTAGTCAAAATCAAGGCAACCCCACCACATGGTGGCCCTATCCACCCTTCCATGTAGTGCTATGTTGCTGCTGGCCTACTGTATGTCGCCGCTTTATAGTTCGGTATCGTTTGCCTAGATGATATAGATACCGTTGTCAGCGCACGCCGTGAGGCGGTGAGAGACCTAGCTCAGGCCACCAGCCGCCCAACACTGCTTAAATACTGAAATGAAAGTTTCGACCCCAAATTTAAGATCCCCCCCCCCCCCCCCCCCCTCAATTTCTCCAAAAATCCGGTACCTAAAACATAACATTAATTTAATCGTAACTACAGGTACCTAAATTATCATTCGTCGGTGATGTCATTTTCCCCCTATGAATGGTCGGAGAAACGTTGTAGGAGCTCGTTCCTCCGACCGCCGAACCCCCCCTTGCAGGACCGTTTTTTCCTCCAATAGAAGCCATCAAGTGGCCATGGCGGGCGATCGCCCCGACCATGCCCCGAACATACATACCTTGCGCCCGCCCCCCCCCGCCCCCCACACACACACACCCACCCCGCGCCCGGCTTGCTTCCTCGGCGAACAGCTCATGCGCGTCGCTGCCGGGGACGACCTTGAAGGGCGTGGGGCGCGGCGGCCTCTTGGCAGTCACACCCGGCGCGCGGCGCGAAGGCGGGCTGGGCGCGTCGCGCTTGTGGCCCTGCGGGCTGCCCTCGCCGTTGGGGGAGGCCGGTTGGGCTTATGCGGCTTTGTTCGGCTCATTGGGGGCCACAGGGCCCGTGGGGACTTCGGGCTTAGTTGCCGGCGGGCCGGCCATCCCTGAAAGCATGTTCAGCTGTTGCAGTTGCCCATCGCTCACGCCGCCCGGGCCGGCATGTTCGCCTGCTCTAGACGCGGGTTGTTGGGTACGGTTATGATGATGCGTGGCTAGAGGAGGAGGCCGCAGCGGACGTACATGGTATTGTTGCGCGTTCGAGGGCGTATTGCGCGTACCGCGCGCTCCTTTCATACTTGCGAATCATAACTTGGGGTCAGCTGCGGGTGCTGGACCGTCGTCGGAGAAAGGCCCGGTTTTAACGGCGGATGCCGCGGTTCCCACAGTGAGCGCATCCCGCGCGCGCGTTTCGTTGCGGAATGATAACTTCGATCTGCCGAATGAAGACAATAACTTATTACGTGTGGCTCCCTCGGCGTCGGCAGCTGGCGTGCGGGCGCTGCAGCGCCAGCACGCGCCGGTTGCTGCTTCAGCCGCCCATGATGCCGCCCTCGCGGCTACCGCTCGGGGGTGCGCCACCAACGACGTCTACCGCAAAATGCCCCGTACGCCGCTAGCTGCGGAATACGGCTATCGGCGTCTGCCCCGCGGCTCGGCCTGTCCTCTTCCCCCTGCTAGACCGTATGTTGGCATATGCTGACCGCTTCCCTCCTACCGACGACATGTCGTACGGGGCCGAAGGCGCTATCTGCGTATTTGCGGGGCTACTACTTCGACCCTACCCATCCAGCAGCCCCGCAGTTGTGCGGAAATCGGCGGAGCGGCGAGTGCGGCTGTGGGAGGCGGGGGATGCTGTCCGCGCCGGCTTCTCGGTGTGAGGGATGCAGCAATTTTGGCGCGAGTCGCGGGATGCCAGCGAGTTACACGATTACCTGATGGAGGCGGGGGAGCGGCCGGCGGGCACATCTTGGAGTGCCCGCCGGCGGAAGCGCCGGCGGTCTGCGAGGGCGCGGGCGGCTGCAGAGGCTGCGGAGGGGAGCGCCGATGCTGCGGTAGATGGGGTGCCGCCGGCGGTGGTAGTAGATGGTCACCGCCGGGCGGCGAAACTACTCACCGCCGTGCATGAGCTGCGCCGCGCTCGCCAGGCGCTAGACACCGCCGATCTCGGTATGGTGTCCGACGCCGCTGCGGCGCTCCATGTCCTTGAAGCCCTCCATCCGCCTCCTGCTCCCACCAACCCGGAGTACTCCCCTCCCGATGAGCCGCCGGGCCTGCGGCGGGCGCCGCCGTCGTGGGGTGGCAATGCGGACGATGTTCGGCGGTGGGGGGAGGATCAGAGGCGGGTTCCGCGCCGTGCTCCCCGCTTTTCCGTTGGGCGTTGGGGGACTGGTGGCGTTGGGAGCACATGAGGGACCTAGACGTACCTTCATGGCGCCTGTGGGCGAACCGCTGCCTGGCGGGGCGGTGCCACTCGCGCACTGCGGCTTTCTTGGCGAGTGGCGCCGTCTTTATTGCGCTCCACAATGACGACCCCGCCGCGCGAGGAGCGGGCGAAGACCGGCGAGCCGCTGCGAGTCGCTTGGCGTCGGCTCCGTGCTGGTGCGCCTGGCCTCCGCCCACGCTCTCGTGCATGTGGGTGCGGATGCGCGGGAGGTCATGGGCCCGGTACAACGCAGCGTTCAGTCGGGAGCAGACTGTGAGACGGCGTATATGAGCATGCGGGTGGCGCTGCATCTTTTCGGCAGGCGTGAGACTGGCGGGAAAGGGCTACTACTCCTGGATATTCGGAATGCCTTCAATGAGGTATCCCGGAGTGCGATACTTTACGGCTTTGCGTCAGCACCCGCTTCTACATGGCATGATCCCTTTTTCCCGGATGCTGTACGATCGTCCTAGCGACATGTACTACTACGCGCCGGATGATCCCGGTACTTTGCGCGCCACCCTACGGCCTCGTGCGGGTGTGCGCCAGGGTGATGTGTTGTCCCCGCTATATTTCTGCCTCGCTATCGCGGGCCCGGTGCAAGCGGCTGTGGCTCATGTGGCTCATACCGCCGCTGGTAATTTCTGCCAGTGTTTCGCGGATGATTGCGGCGCGGCTTCTGCCGCGGCCCACGTTCCGCGTGTTTTTGACGGGTATTGTACGGAGCTTTTCAAAGTCGGACTGGTGGTACAGGACAGTAAGACGCGATACGTTCGTCACCCCGGTGACAACGAGGCCGAGTTGCGGGCAGTGCGGGCGAAGTTGGCCCCGGGAGGGTTCGTACCCCGGCCGGTGACCCTGGCCAGGATGGCGACGTGTACCATGGTGCTCCTATATTACCCATTATCCCGGGTGGTTGACCCGTGCGTTGGGGCGGCGCCGGGAGGCCCACGCCGCACTATTGGAGCGGATCGCCTCCTTTGGCACGTCGGGGTACGGATGCCAGCATGGGGCCATGTAGCTGATGGTCGTACGCGTGGTGCGGCAGACTGGCTTCCTCAGCCGCATGATGCTGCCGTCGGAGCTAGACCCTTTCTTGGAAGCCGTGGACGCCGCCAACATTTCGGCTGCGTTTTCGTTGCTTGGTTTGGATGCTTGCGAACAGTCTATACCGCGCATGGAGGCTGCGATCGTCCAGATGAGTATGCCCGCGGATTTTGACGGTTTGAATATGGCCTTGCTGCAGTCTGAGGCCCCCGCGGCGTTTTATTCCGCGCAATCGGTTATCCTGCCAAAGCTGGTACGGGAGTACGGGCCCGCCCTCACCCCCTTGCACGAGGCGGTTTGCGCCGAGGTGTCGTCCGTGGCTACGAGTGCTTTGCCATGGGTGCGCGAGACGCGCCGCGTATACGATACTGTACGGGCCCTTAACACGTTACCGCAAGCAGATGTGCAGCGCGCACGCGCCGCGTACGGGCACGCCCACGAGTCTTCGAGTTACTTACGGTCGGTAATGCTACGACCACCGCTGCACCGGATCCGTCAGGTGGTACTACGGCCCGGACGGGTACGAGCACTAGCGGAGGATTGCGCGTCACCACATCTCCTTTTACGGCCACTTCCCATAGAGTTGGTACTGGTGAGGCTGTCTCTGTTGCCCAGCAATCGCTTCCTATCGGTGGTACGAGTACTGCCGATACCGTTACTACATGCGCTTCTGTAGCTCTCAAGATACCGTGGCCCCGCGAATTAGTGGCACCCCCTCCGCCAGTGGCATCTCCTTCCCTACTAGAACCTCAGCCAAGCGATACAACAGCTCCGCCCTCGGGTACGGATACGGGTGCTGCCTCCGACGATCAACCCACGACGACCATGGTTGTCCAACGCCACCTCAGCCTGCGATTCACTTGCGTGACTTCGTGGCCCTCGCTCTTGGCTTCCAGCGTGTGGGTGCCGCGGCCTCGCGCCTTGATACCCTGCGCTTGTACAACGCGTGCGGGCCGGGCTCCCTATCGCTTTTCCAGTCGGATATCACGAGTCAGCCCGCAAGATTCCCCATGATGCATATTCGGCCGCCGCTGCGCGGGTGCTGGGCCTTCGCCCGCGCGTGGGTTCCGCGCATGTCTTGGCCCCACGTGGGATTGACCCTTAAGGTTTCGCTCTACGGATGGCTCGAACCGGAACGCCACGGATTTCGTCGTGGATCATCTGCCCATCTGCCCCGTTGCGAACTACAAGCACCGCATGCATACCGCATTAAAAAATCTGTGGGCTTCCGTGGCGATCGAAGCGGGGGCGGTGCTCGACCGGGAGCGCTCGGGAGTCGGCGACTCGACCCTTGAGACGAGTGGGCTGCGCCCAGCGGACCGCTCGCGGCGGTCGGATTTGACGCTGGCGGGTGGGGGGGGGGGGGGGGCGGGGGGGGGTTGCGTGCGATTACATGATCGATTTCGCGTGCGTATCCTCCACGACCCCCACTTGGGGCGATGACCCCCGCTGGTGCACCCGGGGATCGCGGCGACAGAGGCGGAGCGCAACAAGCTTGCTGCGGACCCGTCTTCCGCCCCGGTGCAGGGTGTTCACCGGTACTACCCTTTTGTGGTTGAAGACCGCGGCCGCCTCGGAAAATCCGCTTTGACGGTGGTCTACATCTTCGCGGTGTTACTTGTTGTGCGCAACTTCCCTGGCGGTCCTTCGTTTCCGCCCCGACTTCATGCTTCCTTCGTGGTCAGTTCGTCAAGGCTCTTCCAAACTTTGTTGCCAGCCAGCCCGCCGAGTTCCGCCATCACCTGTCGCGCACGCGGCGGGGGTTTTTGCATCGAGTCTCTGCTTGCGTGCATGCATGGTACCTTGGGCGGCATTCTCTCTGCCGGGGTGCAAACGGCCAAGTCTGATGCGTTTGCCCGTGCTCATTCCACACCCTCTTCTGGTGATGCTTCCACCTTGCAACTGCTGTAGTGGACGTTTTCTATTGCCTATTTGGGTGGTTTCCTGATCGCCTTTTGCAGCTAGCTCATGTAAATAACAATAACTTAGATGGTATTGTTCTCCGTTTGCGGACCCGAGGGCGTTAGTTCGCGCGTACTAAAAAAAGGCATCTGACGCGCGCACATCCAAAAAAGGACCAAGAAGGCATGATTCTTATCATACCAGCTCTGCATATGTGCTGGAGGACTCCCAACATCAGATGATTTTTTGGGCAGTTGTACGGTCCGCATGTACCCGTACCACACATCCGATATCGGCATACTAAAAACTTCAAATTAACTATTTCTTTATTTTTCAGCACATGTGTTTTCAGATACACTTACAGGGCAGCCACCTGTGCCATACCATACCATACCCGGTAGGAACTACATGTGTCCATATATGTGTACTTTGATGCCCCAAAACTGCTCGTGCAGTTAGATTTTCCCCAGGTGGCATCATTGCGGTGCATAATATGAGGGGGGGGGGGGGGGGGGGGGGGGGCGCTGCCCTAAGGAATACCGCGCACGGAGTTGCGACCCCCCATGGCACATCACTTCTCGCAGCGGCGGGGGTTGGTAGGGGCTAGTGACTGTACGACAGCATGCCCTACTATGGACGACACACGGTAGTTGCCTGACGACATGTACGATTTGGAGGGGTGCGGTGGAGGCAACGCCGCAAGTTCGACAACTGACACCGCTACTAGCCTCTATCACTGCGTGTGTGCAGCGGATGATGTTGTGACTCGACGAGCTAGACTCCCGCACTTCCATTCAACATCCACCACCGCAAAAATCTATTCCCGCGACGCCAGCCGACGGCCTCGAGGGTGACGACGAGGAGGAGGACGACTTTCCCCCCGGTTTCCATACATGCACAATCTCCAGACCACACGGCGTTCATCGACCCGCGCGACTGGATGGACTACATGCCGCGGGCATACGCCGAGTCTATGCCCCCCGTAGGACTCACCAACCCCGGACTGTGGAACTCACGCAACGACAAGTGGGAAGCACGCGACACGCGACGAGTATCGCCACTTGCTGTGCTATAGAGTGTGTACCGCCTCTGCGCACGCGGCGCTCACGGACGCTGCTGTGTCAACGCTTCGCGCGAAAAACGCCACCGCTCGCGACACCGCGGACGCCAACGACCTACTCGACTCCGCGATTTGCACGATTGCGACGTGCGGGCAGGCTGCTGAAGACCGGCTCACATACCTCCGGCGTTTCAAGTGCAAGAAGGCGCTTACCGGCGAGGAGCGAGTCGCCGAGCGCCTCGCCTGCTCCCGCTTCTTCGACACCTCCGCCGCCGAGCGCTCCAACAATGGCGTCGACGGCCTCCTCAACGCCGTGGACGACAAACGACTCGAGTCAGCCTCCACCATGCGGCCAAGGCGCAGGCCGCCGCGCATTTCAAGGGCAGCGCCAACGGAGGAGCCGAGGCGGCAGCGGCGGTAGTATCCGCATCAAGGAGCAGGAGCGCACAGAACACGCAGACCGAACCACCAAGGAGAGGGCATACAAGAACAAAGACAAAAACAAGATCTAGGGCAAGCATCAACCCGGCAACCCTGCGCGGAAAACTACTACCCCGCAAGCCGAGGAGCATAACTGACGGTGTGCTCCACCGTTCCGAGTCATGCTACCCAAGTTCAGGCTACATGCGACTCCGCGTGCGGCGGCAATGGCGGCAGTGGCAAGTTATCGGGGCGAGCGATCAAGTCCCTACATACGGTGGATCAAGGAGGGCATCCAAATCCCCTTCAAGCACAACCGCCCCCCACCCAACTTCCAAAACGGCATCAGCATGCAGGACGCTACCCCGGCGCAACTCACCCACCTCGAGGGCGAGCTTGCCCGCTTCGTGGAGTCCGGCCGTGGGAGTTTGGCACCTGCCGCAAGTGGGTGCCAAGACTTTTTTTGGTGCCCAAGCCCGGCGTCAACCAGTGGCGCTGCATCATCGACCTCCGCGTGCTCATCTCCTACTGTGTCCGCAAGCGGCTCAAGATGGAGACCCTACTAGGAGTGCGCCACCTCACCAAGAAGGGAGACTACATGTTCTCCTTCGACCTCCAAGACGTCTTCTATGCTCTAGGCATCGCACATGCGGACCGAGACTACTTCACCGTGGACGTCCGAGGTCAACTCTACATGCTCTCAGGTCTGCCAATGGGTTGGGGGCTCTCTCCCTATTACTTCGTCACGCTCACCCATGTATTCATCACCAATTTCCGGAAACCCGAGCCCGCCCCCCCAGCATCGTCTATGCAGCCCATCACACGGAGCAAGCACTACCTCCGGCGGATCAAGTGGAGGGGAGCGCGCATCCTGCCTTACGTAGACGACTTCCTCCTCTTTTCTGCGTCGATGGAGCAAGCGCTCCACCTCCGTCAGCGGCTCGCCAGCCTCCTCGACGCCTTGCTTGGGGCTGCAGCGGAACCCCACAAAGAGCTTCCGGGACACCTGCCAGTTCGGCAAGCACCTGGCGGTGGACATCGACGACTCAGCGTCCGGCATGTTCTACGCCCCGGCAGACAAGCTGGACCGGCTCTCCCGGCATGCCACCCGGCTTATTGACTGCGCCATGTGGATCGCCAGGTGGCTCCCGGTACGCGAGCTGCAGTGAGTCACTAACATGGCAGGCGCAATACATCTTTCCGGCGATCCCGGCCGCAAGATTCTTCCCGCGGGAGCTCCACGCCGTGGTCGGCGACCGGTGGGCGGGCGCGTCCGGATGATGCCAGAGCTCCGCCGCGACCTACTGTGGTGGACATCGGTGCCCGGTCGGTCCAACGGCAAGCCTATCCACCGCCCAGAGGAGACGGCTTATTTGCACACAAACAACTCAGGCTACGGGTGGGGCGGGGTGTTGAATGGCAGGCTCGAGGCGCGGATTATGGAGCTCAGCGGACGAACGCCAACACATCACTGGAAGAAGCTCAAAGCGGTCCGATTTGCAGTGGAAAGGTTCCTCCCCCACCTCGCCGGGCGCAACGTCCTCATGCACGAGCGCAACCGGGCGGTATGTCACGTTTCGTCGGGCCTAACCTCACGCTCTCCCGCGATGATGGCCGACACTGTGAGATTCAGATGTGACGTAAATGTGCCCTACTGGTGACGAACGACGACATACGGGGACGATACGGGACGGACGAGGGACGTGGATTTCATACCCAGTAGCGACGACTATCGCGCGCGACCTGTAAAGTACTATATGAATTTCTCGTTTCCATAATTTCATCAAATTGATATGCGCACGCGGGCTCGCGTGTCGCCCGCCGACGCGGAGCACCCGGGCTAAGTACAGGCGGATGTACGCACTCATTGCACATCGCCGCACATCGCTGACCGCACATCGCTGACCGCTGACCCCGCGGTGTGCCGCGATGTGCGGCACGACGGGCGGAGGTGTGGGCGGATGTAGGTGGTACGGTAGGTGGTAGGCGGTAGGTGGTGTTCGTAGGTGCGCGTTTTAATGCAGCCGCCCTAATTGCTGATGATTGTGTAACGCCCCAGCACGCGCATGAAGTATGGGGTCGCCTCACGGTCACCGCCGCTCACCGTTGAATCAAGCGCGGACAGCCGCGCACTCGCATCTGTGTTGCCTGCCGGTGGTGGGTTACATCCACCCCAACTCTCAACCCCCCCCCCCCCCCCCCCCCCGCCCCTCGCGCGCGGCAGCAGGCATGCCGGGAAAGGGATGGATAGCGAGTGTGTCGAAGGATGGCGTGTACTCATGCAAGCACTGCCGGGGCAACGTGACGGGCACTTGTGATAAGATGGCGCGAGAGCGGCACTTCCTAAAATTCCCGAACTGTAGCCACTCGTTGAAGCGTGCGGCTAAGTTGCGCCGCAAGGCCGCCTTATCACAAGCAGCAGCAGCAGGGGCGGCAGCAGCAGCAGCAACAACAACAGGGGCGGCAGCAGGAGTAGCTGCAGCCGTCGGAAACGGCCCGCCTGCGCCGGTCTCGGACGACGGCGGCTCGAAGGTGGACGATGTGATGGGCGTGGGGGAGGACCCCGTTGGCGAAGACGGTATGGACATCGACGCGCCTGCGTGGCCGCCGGCGGGCGTGGAACCCGCGATGAGGGCGTGATATGGAAAGGCGATTCCGGCGACTTCTACATGAAGGTCATCGCCAAGAAGTTCCGGGGGGTATGGCACTACGGCGTGATAACCGGCGTCGTTACCGAGTGGGTGTTGGAGGACTACGGCGGGGCGACCCAGTGGCGCGCTGTTTTCGAGGACGGGGGCATTGTGGGCCTTCTGCGTTCAGAGGTGAGTGGGCCCGGCCTGCGTGCTGGTGGCACCACTCAACTGCGGTTGTATGGAATCACACGCACCCGCCCGGTCGGCGTGGCAGGTTGTGGAGGCTATGGCGGCTGCCCAGGAGCACCCCCCTGTGGATGCGGACGGGGAGGCTCGCTTGGTAACCGTCCATGAAGGCGATGACTTGTCCAGTGAATCACGCACCTTGCCCGGCGTGCGGTCAACACAACCCGGCTGGCGGAGGCCAAGCAGAACACTGGCTGCCATGGCGTGTGCCATGTGCATGTGGTCCGGGGCTATGTCAGCATGGTCAACCTCTTCCCCCTCGCGCCGTTCCACCTGTTTTTTTTTGGCTTGGGAAGGGACTTCTGGAGGAAAATTGTCACCGTGCAGGGCCACATTGGATTCCGAGCTATGAAGCAGGAAGACCGGCGCCAGGCTTTAGTCCCGATACCCAGCAACTTTGAACGCGGGTTGCGCCCTTCGTTTGCAGTGTCCAAGAATCGAAAGGTAAACCCCTCCCCCCCGCCCCCCCCCCCCGGGCGTGGGCGTGGGCGTGGGCGTGACGGCATTCCCCTCCATGACTGCAGGGTCAGGCAAGGTGACGGTGCAGCCCGGCTGGGTCATGGAGGACTGCTTGCACCACATGGAAACGTTTTCCATTCTTAACGCCGGTCCGCTCCTCGAGGAGGCCCGGGTGAAGGCGATCATGCCCGAGAAGGAGCTCGCGTCCCCAGCGGTGGTGCGTTCGGTGTCACGACTGGCGGTGCTTGGGCACATGTACAAGCGCCTGCAAGGAGCTGCGTGGTTCGTCACGCGGTGGGGGTTGCAGAATGTGGTGACGGAGGAGGACGGCCCCGAGCGCAAGGCGCAGGTGGACGCGCTCACTAGGGAGGGGAGGACTCGATACCCAGCGCGGCGCCAAGGCGCGGCGGCCGGGGCAGCGCGGCGCCAAGGCGCGGCGGCCGGGGCAGCGCGGCGCCAAGGCGCGGCGGCCGGGGCAGCGCGGCGCCAAGGCGCGGCGGCCGGGGCAGCGCGGCGCCAAGGCGCGGCGGCCGGGGCAGCGCGGCGCCAAGGCGCGGCGGCCGGGGCAGCGCGGCGCCAAGGCGCGGCGGCCGGGGCAGCGCGGCGCCAAGGCGCGGCGGCCGGGGCAGCGCGGCGCCAAGGCGCGGCGGCCGGGGCAGCGCGGCGCCAAGGCGCGGCGGCCGGGGCAGCGCGGCGCCAAGGCGCGGCGGCCGGGGCAGCGCGGCGCCAAGGCGCGGCGGCCGGGGCAGCGCGGCGCCAAGGCGCGGCGGCCGGGGCAGCGCGGCGCCAAGGCGCGGCGGCCGGGGCAGCGCGGCGCCAAGGCGCGGCGGCCGGGGCAGCGCGGCGCCAAGGCGCGGCGGCCGGGGCAGCGCGGCGCCAAGGCGCGGCGGCCGGGGCAGCGCGGCGCCAAGGCGCGGCGGCCGGGGCAGCGCGGCGCCAAGGCGCGGCGGCCGGGGCAGCGCGGCGCCAAGGCGCGGCGGCCGGGGCAGCGCGGCGCCAACGCGCGGCGGCCGGGGCAGCACGGCGCCAAGGCGCGGCGGCCGGGGCAGCGCGGCGCCAAGGCAACGCATACAGCGGAATCGGCGGAAAGGGATGCATTACAAGTTGTGGACGGCAGGCGCTGAAAACTATGCGGTCATGCCGCAACAACCCCAGCACTGGCTTCTGGATACCTCTGATCTGGCTGGCGGCGGCGGGCTGCGGGATGCAGGGCCGCATGACTGAGGTGGCGGTGCTGGTGAGCCCGGAGAGTCTGCATGCGGCGGAGGCGGCAGAGCCGCATAGGCACTAGACAATGCTCTGAAGCGAGCCCCAATTGTCTGCCCAGCGCCTGCCCCAATGTAACGCACCAGCTTGGCAGCAATTGGCAGCTCTTTTGCCCCCCCTCCACCCCACAGACACACTACCAATACCAGTTTCTCATCCCGGCGGGCAGTTGATGCGTATACCCAGGCTTGTGCGTCCGCGGTGCGGGGGGGGGGGGGGGGGGGGGGAATCACTATAGCTAAGCTAGTGATGTGAGATATGAGTGCAGCAACAGATATTGTGCAAGATATAATACGATGGCATGCAAGCGGGTCCCCGCTCTTCCACAATCATTGGCCCTGCTCCCTCTTGCCCCGCCCCCGGTGCCCTTTAGCTGCTCTCAGCATCCCGAGTGGGATGGGCGGGGCAGCGGTTGCTACCGAGTGAGGCGTAGCATCGTTTGCAGTAGCAACGCAGCCTTTCCGGTGTGACGCCGCCTGGATGTAACCCAGCAGTACGCGCAAAGTGCAAGTGCAAGCTGCTGATGGCGGGGATCCCGCGCGCGGGGGGGGGGGGGGGGGGGGGGGGGGCAGCGGCTGTGGGATAGGCGGGGCAGCGGTTGCTACCGAGTGAGGCGTAGCATCGTTTGCAGTAGCAACGCAGCCTTTCCGGTTGCATAGTGTGACACCGCTTGGATGTAACCCAGCAGTACGCGCAAAGTGCAAGTGTTACACGTCCGTGTGCCCCACCCAATGACATTGCGCCCGACCTCACTGACGGCATGTCTCGCTCTCCTTCAGCTCCTGGGCCGTCCGCCGCCTCACCCTGCGCACCCTACCAGCCGCGCGTGCCTTCTCGGAAGCCTCACACACGGCGGCGCGAGTCGCGTCGTGGAACGCGTCCCTGACATGGCGGAACTCCGCCCTCACCGTGGCCGTGGTCGGGCAGAGGACTGCCCGCTGATGGGTCGCCATGCATGGGTACTTGGGGCCGCACAAAGCCGGGGTGCCGTCGCAGCAACACTCCCAGTCCGTCCGTTGGCCGCAGTCCACGCATGACGGGCGTCCGGCCAGGACACGCACATGATAGTGCATGTGGCCGCCTCCCGCCACTGCTCGTAGTGCTCCGGTCAACATGGCGACGAGCAAGTCGGCATGTCCCGCAGGTGGCTGCGGGGCGGGTGGCGCGAGCGCAGCCTCGCTCGCCTCGACAACCCCCTCAGCCCGATCAGTCGCCTCGACCACGACCTCCTCCGCCTCCTGACGCGGCGCACCAGGCGCATCATCGTCGCCTGGCAGGGCGTCCCCCCCCGCAACGGCGCCGTCGGCGGTGGCCGACGCCGTCGTGGCGGGGTGTTGTGAGGAGGTGGCCCTAGACATAGGTGGGGCCGGCACCGCCATGTGTTGCTCCACATGCGGTGCGGTTCCTGACGCGACAGCTCCGTCGCACCAGTACCGGCGCCGGCACCCCACGCCTGCTGGGATTACCACCAACCGGCATGTTTCCTTTGGGAGGCGGTTCATCCGCGTCGGAGGTGAGCGGCGGTGCCTGTGTGGGTGTGAATACTGCCCGGCCATTAGGGCTCCCGCCGCCTGCCGCTCCGCCGACCCAAGCCGCGGCGTGTGCTGCGCCCCGCATAGTCGCCTCGAATATAATATACATGACGCGGGGACGGGGGGGGGGGGGGGGGATTCGTGCGTTTCGTATGTCGGCGGAAAGGCGTGCGAAGCTGCGGCTGGCGAAGGTGGTGGAAATAAGCGTGGCGGCGTCGGCGGCGTATTACCGTGCGTGCATGCGTGCGCAACCCCGCGGCAGCAAGCGCCGGACTCGGCGTGTGCCGGCGGCAGAGCTGCGAAGCCATGGACACGGTACGGGATGCCAAGTTTGGCTAAGCAACTGCCGAGGCTGGCGGCTTAACCCCCATGTCCGGCGGTTAAGGGACGGAAAGTGCGTAGAAGTTGATCGGCAAAGCGGGCATATAAGCCTGGCTGTGCTAGGTTCCTATTAAGTAATGGCGGTTTGTGCTAAGTAATTCGTAGGGGTGGACCATGCAGCGCAGGTAGGGGGCGGTATAAATGAGGCCGGGCACATATACTGCTCCACGAAACGACACTGTCGCACGTGTAGTTGAATAGACGCCCCCCCCCCCCCCCCCCCCCCCCCCGCCGGGTCGGCCCGCCGGGTCGGCCCGCCGACCCGCCACGGCATGTAATATCTGTCATGCATCGCCGGGGTATGTGTGAGTGGATGCCCCGCCGCCACACACCCCCCCCCCCCACCCCCACCCCCACCCCCCCCCCCATTTACACTTGTGCACTCATTAAGTTTGGGCTGGTTTCGGAGCAGTACATGTACGTATGTATATACATACAATGGAACGTAGGACCTGCGCGGAAAGAGGCGGGGCTGGCGGAGTGCGTTGGGGGTGCGTAGAGTAGCGTGTTGGTGAGATTCGGGGTGCATCGGACGCCGGATGCCCATCCACCCAGCGTAAAAGACGCGTACGTAATATTCACACTATATATATTCACACGCAAATGTGTGAAAACCGGACATACCGTGCCGGATGGGTGGGAATACGGCGTCCGATCGATGCAGCCAAAACCCCAGGGACACGCTATTCTATGCACCGCCAATGCACTCCGCCAGCACCGCCTCATTCTCTGTCGATTTCGAAAACGCCTTCACATTATCCACCGCTAATTGCAATTGCCACCGTGTAATGTTGTCACGATGTGCGCACACAACAACACTTACTACCGGTTCCGACGCGGATGGAGGCGAGGCTTGCGGAGTGCGTTGGGGGTGCGTAGAGTAGCGTGCTGCAAATAATTGGGGTGCATCGGACGCCGGATGCCCATCCACCCGGCGTAAAAGACGCGTAATATTCACACTTTATTAACACACAAATGTGTGAAAACCGGACATTCCGTGCCGGATGGGTGGGTATACGGCGTCCGATGCAGCCAAAACCCCAGCACCACGCTATTCTATGCACCGCCAATGCACTCCGCCAGCACCGCCTCATTCTCTGTCGATTTCGAAAACGCCTTCACATTATCCACCGCTAATTGCAATTGCCACCGTGTAATATGTTGTCACGATGTGCGCACACAACAACACTTACTACCGGTTCCGACGCGGATGGAGGCGAGGCTTGCGGAGTGCGTTGGGGGTGCGTAGAGTAGCGTGCTGCAAATAATTGGGGTGCATCGGACGCCGGATGCCCATCCACCCGGCGTAAAAGACGCGTAATATTCACACTTTATTAACACACAAATGTGTAAAAACCGGACATTCCGTGCCGGATGGGTGGGAATACGGCGTCCGATGCAGCCAAAACCCCAGGGACACGCTATTCTATGCACCGCCAATGCACTCCGCCAGCACCGCCTCATTCTTTGTCGATTTCGAAAACGCCTTCACATTATCCACCGCTAATAATTGCAATTGCCACCGTGTAATGTTGTCACGATGTGCGCACACAACAACACTTACTACCGGTTCCGACGCGGATGGAGGCGAGGCTTGCGGAGTGCACTGGCGGTGCACAGACTAGCGGGAGACTAGATCCATTGTCGCTTATTTACAAGCACGGGCGGTGCTGCCAGACCTGATCGTCTACGGCCGATATAATATTCACACTAAATTAACATCGGTGCACACCGCCGCACACCGCCGCACACCGCCGCACACCGCCGCACACCGCTGCGCGCGCACATTCGTCGCACACATTATCCCGGATTCACTCGCCGTATCCATTACGCCGTGCTACTTCAACAATAAACATTGCGAAATTACACCGACACAATGCCGCACCGACTAGCTCTTGACAATACGTGCATATAAATAGTAGTGGCGCGCTGCTCCTCGCCTCCGATGTGTCGTTGACTGCTGCGGAAGGCGGTCGTCGACTGGGTGTTAGTTTCTCCACCTCGGCCGCCCCCCCCCCCCCCCCCCCCCCCCCGCCCCCCCCCCTTCACCGCTCACAGCGCCATGGCCGACCTCGCCCCCCCGGGCAAACGTGGGCGGCGAGCCTTGTTGTCTCGCGTGTCCGCGCCGCCGGCATCGAGGAGGACGAGAAAGACATGAGGAAACGCGTGACAAGGTGGGCGCGCAACAAAACACTCCATCCTCCACATTAGCACGCACCCACTCGTGGCTAACTTGTGCCGCGCGCAGGTTCGTCCGGGAGCGCCGTTAAGGCCCACCTCAACGCCAAGGCTTCCACAGTGCCAGCGGCGCAACTCGTGGTGGCCGAGGAGGCCGCATCCTCAGCCGCTTAAAGGCGAAACGATTGTGGCTTGTTGTGGGTGTCTGGGCACAGGGGGCGTCCCGACGCGAAGGTAAGGAAGCTCATGGCGGCGTCGTCGACGGCACAGCCTCCCGGGGTGGTGAAGACACTGACGGATGACAAGAAGCGGAAGAGGCCAGTGAAGAAACGCCGAGGTAAGAAACTGACGGTCGCGGAGTCGGAGGCGGAGTCGGAGGCGCAGGCGGAGGCGGAGGCGGAGGCGGAGGCGGAGGCAGCGAGATCGTCGAAGCGGAGGGTCCCGCGGGCACGCAAGAACAAGAACAAGCAGTAGCCCCCGCCCCCTTACCCCCCCCCCCCCCCCCCCCCCCCAGGCGGGAGCGGCTGGCGGCGAGGGGGGGCGGGGGGGGGCGGGGCGGGCGTGGTCCCCCCGCCCCCGCACCCCCCCCCCCCCCCCCCCCCGGGCCACATCCCCCGATGGCAGCTGTCGCGAATATTGTAATTCAAACATTCTTCGGCAAACCGCTGCCTGCCCCCGCCCTCCCCCTCGCGAATATTTATGTAACGTGAGCACTCTTTGGCAAAACATGGCAGCCAAACCGCCCATCTGATGACCTTTGATCGGACGGCTGGCAGGCCCGTTCAGCAGTACTAGCTATAATGTACACAAAAATCCCCACTTTGGCCGAATAGTACGGCTGAGATTTGCGCTCCCATGTACTAATAGTCGTAGTTATCCACAGGACCACTCTCCATCGTGCCCGGGTACCGGGTACCGGGTACTCGATACCCGGTACCGGCGTAATAAATATATCGCGTACTACCCGGTACTACACGGACAACCTTGTACCTTGTACGTCAGTGCCATGTAACGCTCCACCGGGCTGGTACGACTTCCTCAATGATGACAAAAAGGATTTATCGCCCGCCGGCAATAACGCCGGATGTACTCGCACGTAACTGGATGGACGTGCCGCCACCAGCAGCAGCCTTCACGGATAAATAATAGTCGCTAGTAGTAGTGCTTCGTCACCTGTATGTCACATCTGAATCTCACAGTGCGAGCTGCGACGACTCTGGTGCTTGCTGGACTCGCACGGCATCCACATGCGCGCCCGGTACATTCGCTCGGCAGCGAATGTCTGGGCGGACCGTATAAGCCGGCACCTCGATAGCGACGATTGGCAACTCGATCGCCTACTGTTCTCGGAGCTGGAGAGCCGGTTCAGCCCTCAAAATTGAAGTTGAAATGAAAATTTGATACAACGTCTAGTTTGCTGCATCCACTCGCTCCTCGCTCAGACTGAGTTGCTCTTAGGACTTGCTATCTCTAACCACGGTGGGGAACACGAAGTGTTATCACAGCTCAAGCTACTGGCCATCCTCCAATATTTCCTAGCCCCTCCTCCTTCCAGTGGGCTATAGCTAAGACAGCAGCGCCCCCTAGCTGTCCCTACCTAAGTTTGACCCATCCTATGCAGTCAGAGCTCAACATGCACGCTAAGGCAGCCACATGAGTCCCGCCTGCTGCTACTGAGGTGTGATGGTGGAGGGGAGCCAACCGGAATAGCTATATGGTGCTCAGTATTTATGTACCGCTGAGCCGGCTAGCTTGGGGGGGGGGGGGGGGGGGGGGGGGCTACAGTGCCCTCCATTTCTAAAACATATATATGTTTCTTTTTGGCACAGTATATATACGGCGTTTAATGGCATGATGACTTCGTCTCGTGCATGTACCGGTACCAAGCCCGCGGGCGGGTCGGGCGATACACTGTTTGTAATACTTGCGGGGAAAAAGTACTAGTAAATTCGAAAAATGCATTCCGGGCATACCGGCTAGAAACGTCCGGAGTTCTTGGGTGGCGGCGCTGATAGTCGCAAGCGTGCGTCCAGCTTGGGGTTGGGTGCCTTGCCTACTGCGGAGCCTCCGCATACGATCCACCTGCGGTTGTAAGGGGGCCTTCCGGCGCGGGGGGCGGCGGGGGCGATGAGCCTTTGCCGCGAGCTGGGCCAGGCGGGACGCCTGGGCTTGTGTGCTGGATGTGGGGGTATGGTCGAGGGGTTGTTGGCCTCCAAGGTCTCTCTTGTCGCGGTGGGGGCTTGGGGTGCGGCCGGTGGAGCCGGCTCGGGGTGCGGGGCTGGATCGACGCTTGTCGCCGGCTGCGCGACTGCCGGTGGCGAGTTGTCGCTGTCCATCTCCGTGGCTTGAGGGGCTGCCGCGGCCGGGTCGTGGGCCGCTTGCAGCTGGGTAGTTGGTGGTGGCTAGAGCTCTTGGGGGAGCTGGCCGTGGTGCATTGCCGACTGGTCGGCTGTATGCGGCGCCGGGTGTTGAGCAGTCGCGATCTTGGGGGTCTTGGGGGGCTCTGCCGCTGCGCGGCGCATCGATGGTGGCGCCGACCTCGGTCGCCTGGTGTTCCTCGGGTATGTTGATGTTCTTGTTGGCTGTTGTGGTAGTCTCTTGCAGAGCCTGCCCTTCACGCCGCGGAGGGCGCTGGCCGTCAGTTAGCATGGGGCGGGCGGCCGGTGGAAGTCGGGTGCCTGCGATTTGTTCCGCACGGATGGCGGGTCGGATCTTGGGAGGTTGGGTCGCACGGTTGCGGGTCGCCGGATTGCCTAGCTAATAGCAGGGCGACTTGCGCGGCATAGTCGGTATCAAGGGGAAGATCGATTGGGGGCTGGCGGGACTGGCGGCTCGAAACGCGGAGGGGGCTGCGGACAGCAGGTGGGAGGCGGGTGTATGTGAAGTTTTTCGCGGCAATGGTTGCTGGGTTCTTGGGGGTACGGCTCTGCCGCTGCGCGGCGCGTCGATAGTGGCGCCGACCTCGGCCGCCTGGTGTTCCTCGGGTCTGTTGATGTTCATGTTGGTTGTTGTGGTAGTCTCCTTCGGAGCCTGCTCTTCACGCCGCGGAGGGCGTTGGCCGTCATGTAGCCTGGGGCGGGCGGCCGGTGGAAGTTGGGTGCCTGCGATTTGTTCCGCAGTGATGGCGGATCGGATCTTGGGAAGTTGGGTCTCGCCGCCGCGCGGCGCATCGAGAGCGGCGCCGACCGCGGCCTTCTGTTGCTCCTCGGGTCTGTTGATCTCCATGGTGGCTGTAGTGATGACCTCCTTGGGGGCGTGTTTGGTGGTGGGTCGGCCGGTCGTCGGGCGGTCCACCGTTTCACATGAGTACACTATCATCACCAGTAGAGCCGCGCCGGCTCGGCCGGATTTAGTACATAGGCAGTACTTCGCCCGGTGTTAAGGGATGCCTGGAAGGTGAGAAGTTTCGGCCCTCACTCCATCGACCGCTTCGCGTACGCCCTTAACACCATGCTCCCCCGCTACAATAATGCGGCGCGGTTGGACCCTACGTGCGAGGCGGTGGACTCGTTGCACCTGCCGGATGCGGACGGGCGCCGAGAAAACAACTTGTGCAACTAACGCACCGCGGCCCCTGCTACCCGACCTCGTGCAGATGCTTCAGCTGAGTGGCGCAACGACGAGTGACCGTCGTCGCGCCGATGAGATGGAAGGGCAAGGCGTGGCACCAAGCACTCACCGCCGAGATGGCAGTAGAGGGGTTCACGGTGGCGCCGCGCCCCGGCTTGTTCCGGCCGGGGCGGCGGGACGGGCGAGGTATGATCGGCAAGCCTCACCGGCCCCTGACTGTATTCCGCGTTCCCTTCCGGCATGTGTCTACCTGCGCCGAGGGGCCGTAAGTGCTAAGCTATCCATGTTTCCGGGCAACGGCCACCAAGTACCGGTTCACACCGGTTCGTGTAGGTATTCGTTTCTGAAGACCTTGAACGGGTCTCAAATCCGAGATGTGTAGCTGGCAACGCTTTTTGGCTACGTGGCACGTGCTACGTGCGTATTATTAGCACGTGACCGCTCGCGCTCCTCCCTCATCATCCCGCCTTCAGCCCCATCCATGCCCGCGACACACAAGACGAGGCGCCCGAAGGCCACCATATGCCTACGTTAGCGCGCTGCTACCGCGGTATATATGCGCGTGATGGTGCCGGGCGGTGTGTCCGATTGGCATCGGTGGGGCGGGATGGGTTATTGGCGAGACGGGTGGTCACGTGGGCTATGAGTTTTGATGAAATGACGTTATATTTGACTGTATCAGCCGGATACTAATCATTACTCGTACTCGTTTCGGCAGTTGCATCTCAGGACTGTGACCCCGCTATACATAGCTTCAACCCCGGGATTTCATTTAGCGAGTACCCGGGGAACCGGTGTGTTGTACGTGCGGCAGCTGTACGAACTAAAACGGTGAAGTACCGCGTCGAGGTCGCGAGCTGTAGGACACCATGGGCTGATTCGATGCGCCCGTACATGACACGGGTGCTAGGGTCTGACACCCTGGGCGCCCAAACCATGGAGCTCCTATCAGCTGCGTGGGCGCCGGCCGCTGCGGCGTCGTACGCCATTTCGTCGTAACCATGAAGCAATATTTCCGTTCCTGCGAGGAGGAGTAGCGGCGACCGGCCATGGCTGGCGACCTCTATGGCAAGGTACGTCACGTGGTTGGGCAACCCGAGGACGATAAAGGCCTCCAACATGCAGCCTTACATGTCGGCCGTAAACGCCTTCTCCAAGGACCATGGCCGGGGACCGATGGTTATGGGCGATATGGTGAGCATGGTCTGCTAGGGCCATGCGGCGTCGCAGGTGACGCTACACCCCGAGCTGATACGGGCCCCATTGCCCGCGCGTGTGGCGCTGAAAGCCCTGACCCTACTGGCGAAAGCCCTACGGCTAGAGCTCGGAGTTACTTGGGGCACGGATCCGGGTACCGTAGTGCGCGTGGAGATGTTCCGCGCCAGCCTGGCAGTCGTCGTGCTTTGTCTGTTTTTCTGCCGCGGAGGAGCGGGGAGTGTTGTACGGGAGGCCTCACGATCGCCCGGGACGGCGGAATCTTCCTACACAACCATGGACGGAAAGGCCATCGTGGCGCGGATGCAAGTAAGAAGTTGTTGTGTCAGCTGTCAGCGTCAGTGCATGCCGACATCGCGGAGCTGCTGCACTACTTTGATGCCATCCGTCAGGTGTTTGCCGGCGGGCGCGTGCAAGCGGCACGATGCCCCCCCCCCCCCCCCCCCCCCGCGGGGCTCGCGTGGACGCCCCACTCCCTCCGGAAGGGGGGCACTACAGCCGCGTTCGTGATCGGCTTGACGATGCAGAATATAAAGTACTTCGGCCGCTTGGCAATGGAGTCCAGTGTGGTGCTCGACTACATCGACCCAACAGTGCCGCCGTGTCCGGCAGCATGTCGCCTCTTTGGTTGGATGACCCCTGGGGTGGTCAACCAGCCAGACTTCCACACCAAGTGGCGACATGGTGGCAAAACTGCTGGTCATATTGATAATTACAAAGGTTTGAATTGTACGGGGCGAAGTACGAGGGGTGTTACCCGACGTTGTAAATTCCGCCATACGCGGCTAGGACGCTGCTTCCGTGTGCCCACGTCCATCCCTCACCCCTATATGACGCCTCGTGACGCGGCGGTGTCTCCACCTTCTGCCTTTGTGCCCGCTGCCAGCTAGCGCAACCCACCCTTCCCAACCCTTTCGTTCGTGCCACGGGGCATGAGCCCCTGTGCCAAATGTTAAAAAATCTCTGACACTTTTTTGGCAAAACTTCGAGCCCCTGCTTTGCTACGCGTTGATTTTTCAAGATGTTTAGGGTTTTAGGGCGCAATTGCTGTAGTGGACGTTTCCTAGGGCCTTTTCGGGTGGTTTCCTGATCGCCTTTTGTTGCTAGCTCATGTAACATATACATGTACTATATCAGAGCCATAAGGACCTTTCTGATTGTCCTGTTTTTGGGTGATTTCCTGATATCGCCTTCTGCTAGTAGCTCATGTAATTATATTAGAGCCATATATCATACGGAGATGGCGTCATCAGATAATGAAACATCATCTACCGTTTGCGCACCGTGGGCTGCCACGTAGACATCGCTAGTGCATGACAAGAGACATGATTTATACGGACAAACAACAAATGCGTTGGTCTGTCATCAGATATCGAACGCCGCTTCTACTTCGGCCGCCGCCATCGCGCCCGCAAACACAGTCTTTTCTACCACACACGGGCATGTCTCCCCCGTCCCGTCCCTCCCACCCATCTAGACTGGACAGTCATGGAGCGTCCCAGCTTTGCCGTAGACGAAGTAGGAGGGCTTGCAGGCACCTACGGCAACGCGCAGTAGGAGGGCAGCGCGTTCCCTCGGATGTTGTTGCCGGGGCCGCACTGGACATGACGGACACACCGCACACACACGCAACGTACACCGACGAGGACAACAAGGGGGCAACATGACCTTCCGTAGTGGGGGAGGGGGGTCACTATGTGGGTACGCCCCGCCTGAGTGTCCGTTGCGGAGATCGCTCGGTGGAGCCTGCCATGGCGTCGGCGCGTGCCGGGCAGGTGGGTGGACTAGGCGAAAATGTTTTGAAAACGGGCCGGCCGAGGCCGCTATCTGATGACGCGTGTACACTGTACACGGGGGCATTTCGATTTGGAAATGCCCCAGTGTACAGTTTACACGCGGGTCTGTCATATCAGATAGCGGCGCGGGGCATGTCATCACTTACGACGTGGCACGCTCCAGTGCGAGTATGTATCCGATGACATGATTATCTGATGACGCCATGTCCGTATGATATGGCTCTTATATAAGAACTATCCATGGCAGGGCTCTCCGAAACTGGATCCCTGCCCAAAGGGCCGTCGTAGAGACGCTGCAATGGTTTCACTGGTGCCAGTCGTGTCCCGGGGCGGGGAAAACAAGTATCCGTCACTACTGGTAAATTACAAAAAGGGCAGTGAGCCGCCAGTAAAAAATCCACCTACTGCTAAAAGCAGTACCTACTAAAAGATCAGTCCGCCTCAAGGCGGTCCGCATCCCGCACGAGGCGGGATGGATGAGTGATGCGAGCACGGTTCAGAGTCCGGGCCACGCGTGCACGTGCGTGTGTGCGAGGGTAATCCCCAGAAGTGCTGTGCAGCTTCGGCAACGGGATGGTGGACGAATCTGCGCCGTCTGATGAGGCAACGACCTCGCTCTTGAGCCGCCACCAAGCTCAGGGCCCCGAGGAAATCTTGCGAGTAAGGCCTCCTGGTGAGCACGGCGGGTGGTGCAAGTGCCCACTACTGGTACCGTACGTGTGAGGATATATCCTATACCCTCACTAACCCTAGTCAACAGTAGCACACATTAAGGCGCGTAGGGCGCGCACCACTCGTAGCGGCTGCGCCTGCGACCTGTCGTCCGCATTGCGCCTGCTGATATATCAGCACGGCGCCCTGCCGGACTGTAATCATAATACTCTCACCCTCACAACCTCGGAGTAGCACAGACTCTCGCCACCATAAGCGCATCCCCTCACATTTGGTGCTTCTACCTATTCGATCGCTCCCTCGCGAGCTCAACCATCATATCATACACACTGTGTGTTTTCAGACTGCGGGTGCCAGAGATTACCCCGCCACAGGTGTACTCGGCAATTACCCCGCCGAGGACTATAATAAACGATTACCCCGCCACAGGACGATTCGCGACTGCCCTTCCGATAGGCAGCATTGTATATCATAACCCGCGCTTTCACGCGGAGACCACTCCACCATACCTTCGCCTTCGCTTCAGGCGATACATACCATATACTTTCGTCACCTACGTTGCTTCACTTCTCTTCCTGGAGACCCGCGGCTCGGCGGAGCTTGGAGATTACCCCACCGCACCTTACTGTATCGACACCGAAAGGCTACATAGCCTCAACTGTATGGGCCGCATTCAGATTAGTGGCCTATCAGGTAAGTCCCACCCTGACTGCCCACCCTATTATCCGCAAACATATTAATAGCAGCAAACAATTATAAACTCAACACAACCATAGAATGTTGCGTCGATTACCGTATTCAAACCATATCGAGCCCGAAGAGGCCTGCCAAGAAACTATATTGAGCCCGCTGCGGCTCGCAACTGAACCATATTCAGCAGAAATCCTGACTGTATTCACTATATTCTGAACGATATTGTTGCCAAGAATGGCAGCTGCGGACGAAACCATAAATAGCCCCCATGAGGGAGCTGACAACCATAGCAAAACGGGCAGCAGGGAGTCACACATGCCGTCAAATGTTACTGCAGTCGTGCACAATACTCATGCTGACAATGCTGACAAGCAACTCGACGTTGCTATCATATCATATTCGCACCAGGGTCATAATTATTATTGGTTACCATATGCTCCGGTCGCCCCACACAGTATAACGCTGATCACAGCAATCGACGATATTTGCTTGCAGCAGTTGAACTTGAGAGTGACTCAACATCATTTGCGTCTTATCACAAATGGCGTTGAGGACACGACACGACATAATATATCTCAACGACTCAGAGACCGTAGCCCGTGGCCTGCGAAATTTTATCACACCATATATGCTTTGCCCTTGCCTTCCGACCTATTTTATCGGACGGTGCCTAGAAGAGTCGACACAAACTATCCCACCATAGCGGCGACTCCTGCGCCGAATCCAGCCTGTCTCATACGATACTATATGTCATGGCGAAAACTATATCACACGGTACTCGACAACTATGACGATACAATCCATCTTAATACTATGCCGCATGACAAGCTTGACCCGTTCATTGTAAGCTCTCAACCATATTTCTTCATCATCGACCACTTTCTGTATAGTAACTGTATGCCCTTCCTCTAGGCAGTTCTTACGGCCCTGGGGGGGGGGGGGGGGGGAGGGGGGGGGGAGCATCTGCCACAGCAGCAGGTGCTGATATAATATAATTTACTATATCCCTCAGAAGTAATGATTACCTGAGGAGTCACTTGTACTATACAGCTGACCACCACCTCATCGACAATGATAATGCAGGCCATGCTGATATGTAGGAGGGGGAAGAGGAGGTGATCTCCAACCCCTCCGCGGCTGAACATAGCAAAGATAGGGGGCGCGGCAAACAAGCTGTTGACCCACAACAACATACAGACAACGATATCCCCATGGAGGGTGGTTCCGAGCGGAGTCATCAGACTCCTCGCTCTGGCACCAGGCGGCATTATAAGCAAACTATACAACCCGACAATATGTTCCCAGATGGATTCCTAACGTATTACGATATGTTGCATGAAGATGGTGATTACCTGCAGAACTTTATCCTGGGTTTCCAATCCAGTGAACCAAGAGAGGCAATAGCCAACCTCCGGCAGGCAGGTGCTATGCTTCTTCCTTTTATGGAGGCGGACCTGGCACCGTATAAAGATATGGCTTCCAACATATACTATAACCAAGGCTGGAATGCTGGCCTTGTGGACAACCTGGCTGACTTTGTCACCAGGTGGACAAACAATATAGTGGCACAATATCATAAGGTGCAGCGACCTGCTGGAGCGGAGGATCCCCAGCAGCGCATTCACCTGCAGTTACAATATATTGACACTGTGCTGGCACTGGCGACACCCAAGCCAGTTAAGTATGCTCTTATACTTTTTCCAGGGGCATTTGTTTATCAAGTCCATGTGTTGACATACTGTAAGATCTTCTTGTTAGCGCACAAATCTGGATCCAAACCAGAATGGGTCTTGGAGCACGTTAACCACCTGGCGCCTCTGCTTGAGGCGTGGAAGCTGAGATACAATACGGAAGTCTCAAATCACTTTATCAGCTGTGCCAACACTTTCCCAGCGTTACAATATCCAGACAGGCAGTTTCCCAGCCAACCGCTGGGCATGCTGATCTACTCTGCGCTCCGCAGCATGATAACCAGAGCGGGGCAGCAACGATACAATGTGGATGCCCAGAGCGTGGGTCTAGAACCCATGGATGTTGACACAGACCTGCAGCATAACCCGTATGCAGGCTTGCCATACCATAGAGCAGATAAGCGCCCACCATATCCTCCAGTGGGAGAGACTGCGCGCAAGTCACCCAGGCATGACAACCCACTGCCGGTGAGTGGCCAACCTGCGGAGCAACCATCATATGCCACTATAACTGCGACTCAGCCAACGCTGCAGCTCAAACTGATCCCTCTTGTGGGGCAGGAAAAGTTGCATGCCAATCACCATAACCCTCTCTACCTGACTGAAGTTATGCAGTTCTTGGACAGAGTGGGCCCAACTGTAACGGCACATGCCTACAACTATATGTCTGAACGATATGTCCTTGATTCCATCGACAAACAATCACAATACTATAACACGTTGGAAACCATGTTTGCAAAAAAGCGAGGAATCCGGGGAACCGCCTTTGCTGATTTTTCTCAGCTGGCAAAAAACACTATATGCTATGATCAAAGTAAACACTGTACTTATGATCCAGAGGATGCTTCAGGCATCATGGAATTCTGCTTGCAAACTATATCATATAAACACTGTGATACTCTGGCAACATTCTTTCGCTGGGTGATGCAACTAATTGGGTATAGCCACACCCACTCCAGCACTCCACAGTATATCAAACAGTATCTGGTTGGTAAATTCCGCAACAATATGTCGCTGAAAATTGAGTTCCAGCGACAGCTGGGTATACAAACTGTAAGCCAACAAGGCCTGACTGTCGCAGTAATACAGCAAACGATAGATACTCTGGACTCCTGGAAAATCGTAAGGCTCGGCGAGCCACAGCCACTATATACTAATCAACAAAAACTGTATCGGCAGGGACCACCTGCTTGGTCGACATCACCTGGCCGCGGCTCTGGAAGGGGCTACAGAGCTCCGACACAAAACTATATGAGTCGTGGACGTGGTCAACGTGGTGGTGGTGGTCGGCAATATATTCAGGATCGCCCTGATCGACAGGCGAGTCCACCGGAGATACCATACAACCCACGATATCTCTGGATTCATCCAGATGGCAAGCCGATCTGCTCTTATTGCAGCGGCAGTGGTCACAACTTTCTGGCCTGCCGAAGGAGGCGAGATGAGGCAGGAAATCCTGCCCAGCCGTCAAAAAAATATTACCATAAACAGATGCTGGAACGCCAAGCGGCCTGGAAGCGGGCCAACCCTAACCAAAATTGGGATCGAGCATGTCAACAAGCTTACGATAATCTGAGCAGGCATCTCGGCTTCAGGCCGGGGCCCTCGAATCAACTGTTAAACACACCGATATTTTGGAACATGCTACCGCATCGTAATCCTGGTGGTGGCCGAGGGGGCCCTGGAGACCGCGGACGCGGTCGTGGAGGGCGGCACCCTGGTGGCCGCGGCGGCGAAGGCGCTGGCCGTGGCCGAGGGGGCCCAAGTGGAAGACAATAATAAAATACTGTAAAAACTGTAACCCACGAGATCGTGGAGGCACTTCGTCCGCAGCGCACTGAACAATAATAGAACATGAAAGCTGAGGCAGCAGCCCAGCCGAACTGCAAACAAACTGCAGTATACCACAAATGCTGACATAGTACACTGAATACATTGACTTTGTAAATACCTTTTAATCCAATGTATCAATATGAGTCTCCTTATCTTATGATTAAATGTTGCCATACACTACATGAGCTGAATGTAGTAATGTATTGTTTTGGCAACAGCTTTGATTTGAGGTGATTTGGATGTGGCCGCTCAAGTTGATATGTGCCAGGGGACGCTCTTGAGTGATCCTGCGCGTGGGCCTGCCCCTGTCGTGTACGGCAGGATCGCCAACAATCAGAGTTCATAAAAGTCGGCCGACGAACACACCCTCCAACCATATCGCTTTGAGCTGTTGCATCATATAACAATATAACCATAACACAATAAAAACAATATTTCACCGTATCTATCGCTCAAGGCTGTCACATATCAATGAAAACAATACCAAGAGTAGGTATTGTGGAGGATGTGGGACCACTACGTTCGAAAAGTAGGGTCGATGACACACAGGGAACTCCTGATGTGCATCATATACTGGAGACTCACAAGCGCAAAAGGCGCAAACACAAAAACACCATATTACTGGTCACAAAGGCAGCTCATCAAAAGCGCCGCAAATTGAGCCAGTTGAGAAAAACTACTATATCAGCAAAAGCCACCAACAACGGTGGATAATGCTGTGCAAATAAACGGACACTGTTGAGTGCCGTGACATGCAAACACAAATCAATGAAATCATATCTGAGTATAGTGACAGTATGGCCCGGGGCGATGCTCCCTGTGCATCATGATAACGACGCAACAGTATTAGCTCCCCAACAAGATACTTATTACCCATCATTCAATCAGAATGCTTGGGAAGAATTGAACATGATATGGGGGCCGTTCACCCTTGATGGGGCGGCAACAGCTGAAAACACAAAAGTGCTTGACAAGTATTGTTCTCCGACTAACTCTTTTTTTGATGTTGACATTACTAACCATCATGTGTGGCTGAATCCACCATTTAAGCAAATCTCCGACTTTATTTCCTGCTTCGAAAGGAGGCGCAGGCTGAATCCTTACAATATTTCCGCAGTGATTGCGATTCCAAAATGGACAAACAATAACAATATCAAACATATCTTGAAAACATACAGGAAAATACATAAGTACCCTCAGGGTGCTTATTTGTACGATACTCCAGATCCCAGCAACCATAAAGAGCGGATACCAATGGGTCCGACTCCATTCGCAGTTGTTGTATACCTTGCTGACTATACTGTCGAAGACAGACTGCGCGACAAAGCGCACAATGTGAAATCATCATATCAAATTCCAACTGCAAACTTTACTTCTCAGACTGTTGATACATATCCGTTGAAGGCCAAAGCCGAAATCACAGTCAATAACAATATCATGTCTGATCATGTTGAAATACTGGTTGACAGTGCTGCATTCCATGGCTGCGAAAAAATAATCCGGACATCCATTGGGATGATGGCACCATACATGAGATGAGACAGACAGATGCCACACTGTTTGCCTGTGAGATCGAACCTAGACCAGCAGTGGTGAGCAGGCTAATAAGCTGCTACATATCTCTGCCGAACTAGTCAAAGCGTATCATCAGATCCGCGTGAAAGAGGAAGATGGCTATAAGACATCCTTCATAACGCAACTTGGCCAGTTTGAAATGCGAGTCCCGCCGTTCGGCCTGAAAACAGCGCCAGGCGGATTCCAATCATACATCAACGCGGTGTTCAACGGTACTGCTGATGATACTCATCAAGATGCAAATATCCTTGATGACTTTGTCATTTGCTATTTCGACGATATTATCATATTCAGTGACACACCGGAGCAACATATTAACCATATTGAACAGGTACTTGCGAGACTTCGCAAACATCATTTGTACCTGAACCCCAAAAAATCACAGTGGGGTAAGAAACGAATCAAATATCTGGGTCACCGTATAACAGAGCAAGGTAAATTCCCAGATCCTGATAAGATAAAAGCGGTCACAGAATGGCCAGTGCCGAAATCTGTTACAGATGTCACAGCCTTCCTAGGCTTTGTTGGATATTATCGATCATTCATTGAGAACTTCGCTGCCATAGCAAAGCCCATGTTTGATCTGACAAAAAACAATATATTCCCGGACTGGACAACCATACATCAACAATCTTTTGATCGCTTGAAATATAAGATGACACATGCCCCAATCTTAATGAACCCTATTACTGGCCCGGACGCGGAGTTCGTGGTCACAACTGATGCCATCAAATATGCTGTGGGGGCAGTGTTCATGTAGAAAGACCCTAATGCCGGAGAGCGGCGTCCTGTCGCTTACCTGGCAAAGGTCTTGAGGGGAGCGCAACTGCGCTACTCCACTTACGTACGATACTGAATTTCTGGGTGTAGTGATTGCCTTACAACTTTACAACCTTACAACTCACTACCTGAAGGGATGCAAACACTTTACCGTAGTCACTGACCATACAACCCTCCGACATCTGCCAACCCAGGAAAAGCTTAGCAGAAAACATGCTGGCTGGTCCCAAATTATATCACCGTATATGGACAATATGGACAGTGTATACAAAATAGGTGTCTTAAAATATGGCAGATGCGTTGAGCCGACGACCAGATCTAAAAGATCTGAAGGCATCGCTGGATGCTTACTATATGCAGACCTTCGAGGAGGATCTGGAAAAAAATAACTGAATGGCTCAACCTTACCACTGCCTCTGTGCAGTTGGACAAACAATTCCTTAACAATATCAAACTAAAATATATGCAGGATCCAAAACTGAACAGGGAGAAATTACCCCCTGAAGTACGATATGATTACCATACTGAACTACATGATAGCTGACAAAATATATATTCCTGCAGATGATGAACTCAAAAAGAGCATCATCAAAGAACATCACGATATTATTAAGACGGCTGGCCATAACGGTATACTCAGGACAGAGAACCTGATCAAAAGAAATTTTTGCTGGCCGCACATGCACCAAAACATAAAATCATATATCCGAAACTGTAAAGTCTGCAAACCGACAAAGCAACATACACAGGCTCCCACAGCAGCTCTGCAACCACTGCCAACACCAACGATACCATGGGAATATTTCAGTCTGGACTTTATTACAAATTTGCCATCAGTGGATGGTTATGATTGTATTGCTGCCTTTGTGGATTTGTTCACAAAGCAGGCACATTTTGTACCCTGCCGGAAAACTATATCGGCGCCTGAACTGGCACAACTGTACATAAAAAATATATACAAACTCCGTGGTCTCAGGACCTGCATGATAGGAGACCGAGATGTCAAATATACATCATCATATTTCCAAGAACTGTTCAAACAGCTTGGTACAAATTTAAATCTCAGTACTACATATCATCCGCGGGACTGATGGACAGACTGAAATTCTCAACAAAATCATTGAGCAGTTGCTGCGAGCATTCTGTTACACTAACCAGCATGATTGGGTCAACTACCTTTCCCTTGCTGAGTTCAATTACAATAACACAGAATCCTCAACCACAAAATTTACTCCATTCCAGGCAATATATGGCTTCCATCCTCGGTTGCCAATCGATATTGTAAATCCCAAAACTGGAGTGCGAGAAACTACCATAGACATTCTGTCAAAAATCCAAGATATACACAATTTGGTGCATGAAAACATCATAATTGCCAAAGAATACCAAAGGCATTACCATGACAAAAACAATAAACAGCCGATGACTTTTCAGATCGGTGACAAAATAATGATAAAAACTGACGATATGATCATAAGAGGACAAAAGTGTCCTAAGCTCAAACAACGATATGTACGAGCATATGAGGTCATCGAACAGGTGAACCCTCAGGCCTACAAAAATACTATTACCACCTGAGCTTGAGTGCCACCCAGTGTTTCATGTCTCAAAGCTGAGACCCTGGGATACTATATCTGCGCAAGCAGACATTCCTGATGCCTTGATTGGCATGCAGATTCGCAGAACTGGTGACCCAATCATTGCGGACATCACTGACTGTAAATTGGCACTATATATACCCAAGACTATATGCAAAGGGCAAAGCCTTGCTGTTCAAAGTAAGGTTCCATAACTTTCCGGCAACCGGAGATCACTGGATGCCCCATGAAACGATGCGGTATTCCCCGCAGATGCAACATTATATGCTGTCAGGAACGATACAAACATATCTCGACCTCACCAGCATACCTTGCTGCTAAGGCGAGCCACCCGCAAAGGTTTCCACCGTGAATCTGCTGTCTTAGATTCATCAGAGCGGGGTGGAATGTGAGGATATATCCTATACCCTCACTAACCCTAGTCAACAGTAGCACACATTAAGGCGCGTAGCGCGCGCACCAATCGTAGCGGCTGCGCCTGTGACCTGTCGTCCGCATTGCGCCTGCTGATATATCAGCACAGCGCCCTGCCGGACTGTAATCATAATACTCTCACCCTCACAACCTCGGAGTAGCACAGACTCTTGCCACCATAAGCGTATCCCCTCACAGTACGTGCACTTCTCGAAATGCCTTATTCGGACTCGATTTTTCCATTGCCAACCTAGTCGCTACCGCCCCTGGAGGATTGGAACTTATTAAGAAAAGTGATGACGTAACAGACGTATAGACGTGTTACCAGGGGTACCACGTTACCCCTGGTGTTACTTACTTATAGTGTGGTGATGACGTAACATACGTGTATTACAGGTAGCGGTATTCGTTCGTCGCCTGCCAAGTATTAAATTTACATCGTGGCGCTACTGGTACAGGTACCGCCGGTACAGTCATACTAATAACTACCTGCATGATGTATGGGTTTCGCCTTCATACTATAATCCTTAGTAATCGCTGTGTATATTTCACACAGGTAAAGCGGTACCCGTCCCCGTGAAGTTAAAGCACTGCTGATGTTAATGCACTGATGTACTAGCACAAGTACCCGTGAAAGGGATGCGCGGCGGAAAAACCCCGCTATAACGAATCCGTACTGTAAACTCGCTAGATGTGCGCGGACGCGCGGCGGCGCGGCAAATACGCGTCGGACGCGTCGCCTGCTTGCGCGTCCGCACATGGTAATCGAAACAAAGTTCACCGATTCTCCTGCTTCAGCAAAACAACTCCTACACCATCCATGCAGCCAAGGCTTACACAGCAGAGCCCCGCGACACCCGCCTGACGCAAAAGGCCACACGCACAGCCACACACCCAATAGGCCGCCCCGGCAAGGCCGCGCTCCTGTGTGGCTGAGTCACGTACTGGTGTCCGTAGACTAGCGACAAGTACGAGACCACGCACCGTGTACTATCGCTCAGTCTCGGGCGATGAGCAGCACCGCCGACCGCGCGTCTGCCGCTGTCCATGCGCTGCTGCTGCGAAGCCCCTCCGAGTACAACACGCTCGAGAGCTTGGTGGTCTCCGCCGCGGTCTGGCTGCTGGTAACGCCTGCCACCCTGCTAGGGGCGTACGACGGGCCGCGCGCAGCAGGTAACATCTGGCAGGAGCGGAGGCAGGACCTGCGCGTCACCTGGGCTCTGTGGGCAGCCGGTACTGTTCTGCAGGTGACACGCAATGCAACGCGCCGCGCGCAAAAGAAATCGCGGGAGGCGGTCGCTCGGCGCTCGGCGCTGGTCTGTCGGCAGCTGACGGTAACGGCCGATATGGAATTCTCGTCGGCCGACTACCAGGCGGCCTTCGAGCGGTGGCCCGGCCACGGCTTCCCGGACCTGCTGTCCCTGGTGCTGGCGCTGTTGGGGCAGCTCGCCGTTACGGCGCAGCTGCTGCAGCGGCGGGACGTCTGCCCACCGGCGACCGTGCTACGCTTCACTCCGTTCACGGTGGCGTGCGCGCTTCGGCTGCTGGTGTGGCGGCGCCTGAGCCCATCGCAGCGATCGTGGCTGAACATGATGATCGTGGCCGCTGTCTTTATGTACCTGATAGCGATGATATGCTCTGGGGATCGGTGCTTGGGGTCCCTGTTCAAGAATCTGGCAGCAACGTCGCTGATGGGCAGGCTGCTGGCACAAATGGTCCTAGTGGTGATGCTGTGTGTGACCTTCTCTGTCACGGTGCGGCACATGCCATGGCATGCGGCTCAGATATGTACGCTTTCAATGGCGTTCTTCCACCTGGCAAGCCCTCTGCGCTCGGAGGACCCACAACTGCGGAGTCCGGCAGCCCTTCAGCAGCTGGCGGCGTTATCTCTATGGGCGTTGGTGCTGTGGATGCTGGCTCTCGCGATTCGTTCCACCTTCGCGGAGCACGCGATGCTGCGATTCCTCGGGTCGCTTCGTTCTGATTGAGCATGTCTAGGAATAGCTGCGCTTCAGCCGGCGCGGTGTTGGTGTTGGTTTATGATTAGCTGAAGAGGATTGCAGCCATGCCTACCTGTTAGGTGCGCTGAGGATGCTGAGGATGTATTTAATACAATCGGGGACTAAGGGACATTGATGCGGGCATGGCAGAGGAGATGAGGTCACCGCATGTCGTGAGCGGACATATGCCCATCTGCACAGTACTTGCGTAGTCTAGCATGTCTCCGACTCGCCGTTTTACCCATGAGAGTGATACGCATAGAGCTGTAAGATGCAGGCTGAGTGCAGATCCCTTTGCCTTACTGTTGCGGTTAGATAGAGCGAGCGAGGCCTTACATGAAAGTTCAATGGGCTAACGCTCATCACCAAATCCCATCTTTTTCTTCTTCTTGCTTTACCGCTTTTCTATGGATGCCACGGGGATGCTCTCAGGCTGTATCTGGGCCTCTGGCAGGCATAATGTAGCTGCCATTCATTGTTCAATCAAGACGATGGGGATGCATGATCTTGCTATGTATACTGTCATCATCAATGATACTTTGGAAACCCGTAGGTGCAGAACAAACCAGTTTTGCCTATGCGTCTGCTGCATGCATCTGCCGGCTACATCAACGTGCTTTTGCGTAGGAAGCACGTACAGGCAGCATACATACCGCGCAGATAGGCGTACGTACGTGTCAAAGACTGTCCGTGATGTGTTCGTGTAGTATTCGTGTATGTTCGGAAAATACATTGGTTCTGTCAACTTGCAGAATTATAGATACCGACACGTTTAGTTCAATACGCCGTTTACACCATTGTTCACGATCCTTTCCATTTTCCAGGTTTATTCGCCCTATTCCCGTTTTGCAGAGGCAGTTTCGTGTTGATTTCGGATCCTTGGGTATGTAAGCATGAAAAGTACGCCTGTACGCTGGGATACTAGCACACTGTGATTATTAACATCATAATACTAATTATGATACTTTCAGAATATGATTAATGCTCAAGATCCTGGCGTTGAAGCAGGCGCGGATATTTGTACATGCAGTATGTACACAATCGCATCTGGGACACGGTGCTAGTTTATTCGTGCGTGGGGGCATGGGGGCGCCGTGTGGCTTTGAACATAGAAAAATATGTAAATGGCCAGTAGCCCGATATATGCCCTACCTCATGGATGAACCTAATAATGTGCGCGCAACGCACAAGCATGTTGCGCCACCCGCATGAACTATCATCCAGTATTATTTAGACGCATATATACATATGTATATATATATATATATATATGTGTGTGTGTGTGTGTGTGTGTGGCCAATAACCGGATAAATACTGTCCCTTGTGGAATCACCTAATAATGCGCGCGCAACGCACAAGCACAGTGCGCCACCCGCATGAACTATCATCCAGTATATCGCATAAATCAATATAAATTATATGAATATATAAAAAAATGTATATGTATATATATACACAATCGCAACAGGTCAACATATATGAACATTAATTTGTCTTCTATATATAGATTTATTTATTCATTAATATTTTATGCCTTACGACTTTTGCAACATCCATCGCTAAGTATCGCGCACCAAGGGCCTCGGCCAGATATGTTGTATACGTGTAACAAATGTTGTATCTATACAACAGAAATTATGGGTCCAGTACTATGGGCAAAACTGGCATGATGACCACCTGGGCGTCAAGTGAGGTCCCCCGAGCGCGAAATAGAATACTTGACCCGAGCCGGCTGGAGTCCGCAGATCGGCCCCCACTACCAACCACTACACACCCCTCCACCATGAGGAAACGTATCGAGATCAACAGCCGTGTGGACGCCCGTCGTGGGTCATTTGAACCCGCTGCCCCCTTCAGAGTACGCCAACAGAGGGCCTTGAATTTTGGTAACGTTGTCGAGTCGTTCGCCAGCAACAAATTCCGCAGGTGGGATGACGGCACCGAGTCATGCGAGACCACCAACAAGCTGACGCTGTACCCCACCGGCGCTGGCGCCCTACCCCAGGTGTGTCTCCTCTACCACCCTGCACTCATCTAATACCTTGCCTGGACAGTAGGTCGTCGGTTTGTGGTGACTCTGTCGACGTGTGTGGGTGGCGCGGCCGTGCGATTGCGTCTGTCGCCTCGCAGAATTTGATTTTTTATATATTACAGACAACTGGCTGGCCTACGCTCCGCAGGCCAGAGCACTGTCGATCCCCCCCTTCACGGTGCCGGGACAAGCTTCGTCCTGCGCATTAGCTCCCCTTCGCTGATGTGCAAGGCCCTGATCTGCAACGGGCTGACAGGGGAGGGTGGAGCTGACTCGCAGGTCCGAGCGCGTACTGGCCAACATCACGACCAACGAGCCAGCGCCCCCACTGCCTCACAGCATCGTGCACCTCGGCAACGCCACCAAGCAAGCCCGCTGCACTATGTGCCGTGTGGACAACGGGTTGGACGTCCTATAAGTGCCCGGACTGCGACATCTCTCTGTGCATCCCGACGAGCAAGAGGCCAAAGGGCCTCGATTGCTGGACCCGGCACCGCCATCACGTGACGGCCCATGAGCTCGCGGTTTATGGCGTCAACCGCCGCACGGACTAGGCCGCCACCAGGCAACCCTCCCCGTACCCAAACCCCGTACATTCTTCCCCGGTCAGCTGCCGGCTGATGGTTGCTCCTCCGCAGTGCCCTCGCCAGAACAGGTGGTGTGATGCTGGTATTCAGCGAACTGCAGCACCTTAAAGGGCGACGACCCTGTATAAAGGACTACAGGAGCGCGGTCCGCGAAGCATTGTGTAATTTAAATCCGGTAATGATGCCGACGCGACCCGTGTTCTACACTCGTGATGTACATATGCCATACGGGCATACAACATATATCCGGCCGAGGCACTCGTTAATACTGTAAAGGGTGTTAGTCATTGCAGTAGTACGGTATGCTGGCGATGCCTTGCTACTTTAATTTGAGTACTGGTACGTACGGCCGCACGCGTATGGCGGCCATTTCGTTATTATCGTTCCCGATTTATTCCATCATTGCGACTAATCATTGGTCGTAGCCCGTAGCGATGACCAAATGCGGGCGCGAATCCTTTTATGGCGGTCGTACGCGTGCTGGTATCTTGCTGGCAAGGATTTCCAGTACCTGCGCAGTTATCCAGGTAACAACCATTCTGCCGGCCGCTCCACCGGGCAGTCGGGCAGCGCGTTGCTTTATGGCGGACCCGCCGCCAGCGCGAGGCCGGTGAAAAACCACGTTGGTGATTCTTATGAAAGACCGCGCCGAGGCTGCGCACCGCCGCCACCTACAGACAGCTGTTGGAACCTTGAAAGCACTCACCTCCCCCACCGATCTCTCGCGCGCGGCCACAGGAGCGCGACCTGCTGGCGGCCCGGCGGCGCGATGGTGCGCAAGGGGATCCACCCGTTGATGCGCGCTATGCGCGTGGTGCTCACCAACGGCGCCAGCTTCGAGGTGCAGACGGTGTCCAACCGGGTGAAGCCATACAAGCTGCAGAAGGACCCGCTGAACCACCCCGCCTGGAACCCCGATATCAGCGTGGTGGACCTCAGCGCAGGCCGCGTGGCGCAGTACATGAAGAAGTTCGGCATCACGGAGGAGGACATCACCGGCAGCGCGCCGGCGGGCGGGAAGCAGCGATGAGCGCGGCTGGTTAGCGAGACATGCAGCGGTAACGAAAAATAAACGGCCGCTGGTAGTGATCAGAAGGGCCGTGGCTCGCCTGTGGTGCTGGACCATTGCTGACTGTCGCTGCGTGCAGTAGTGGAGGCCGTGGGTTCACGTAGGGGGATATCTTGGCGGAGACGGCAATTCTCCCTGTCACGCCTGAAGGCAACTCACCGCGCTTCACAGTCGTGAGTGCGATTAGCCAGGTGGGGGGCTTTTCGACAGAGGCATGCCTTGCCCCTCGCTCCAAGACGGGATTTACATGATTACTGGTAAAGATGGATCAGCTCCGGGGCGATGTAAAGATGGATCGAGTGTAGGCGCAGCTGCCGGCGAGCAACATGCCGAAGCAACGGCAAATGGCGGTGTGTCGCTGCCGCCCGCCCATAGTGGCTGCAGGCTCCATGGCGGGGCTAATCTGACTGATATCCATACGCCTGGCGGACTCTCCATGCCGGTGGTTGACAGTTTGAAATATCGTTCAGCATCCGCTTCTCGCGATTGGAGGGGCGATTTCGATGTCCACAACAGAATGGTGTCAAGCCGCAAAGCTTCATCTGGGAGCTTGCACCAATGCTTGCTTGCATCCAGCAATACACCTCGTCTCGCCAAGAGGGCGGCCTTCATGTCTACATCACCGTTCTCCTCTCCATTATGTGTTACTCGTCCCATTGGCTGCTGTAAGACGGTCAGCCTCTCCTCGAGTCCCTATCCGATCGTGTGCTACCACGTAGCCAGTCCTGCTGGGGCATGAATGCACCTACTCCACCCATCCCTCTCTCGACTCTGCCTGCGCAGGGACCCTATATCCTCCCCTAAGCGGCCTCTCAATACCTCCAGTCGCAAGCTAGGTAACCGTGCATGGGGAAGGGGGGGGGGGGGAAGCAGTGCAGGGGATCTTCATGCACGGCTTATTCCGGGATCCACCGGTGAAGCTGCACCAACAGCTTTAGTGCCGGGAACATCACATGCGCCAATGCAATCAAGGCTACGGGTGCCAAAGGGGTGCCAAGAGGTCCACCGGTAAGAAAGTATATCAGTCTTAACCTAATAGTGCCCTTTCTTCATTTCATAGTTGGAAGAACTACTGCCGGAATCCGCACAAACTTTAGCGCCACCAGACGACTCAGACGTCGCCAGCACACACCGTCACCCTGCCGCTTTGGTACCAGTGACGACGTAGCTTACCATCGCACTCAACTGACATGGCAGCTATAATAGCCCCATGCCTACCCCATGACAGGCTGGAGCACGTCTGTCATCCGGCGACACATGTGTCCTCATTTACACGCTAATTATGGTCGCCATGCGGAATTAACACAATCATGCGGATATTAGGGAATGGATACGAAGCAAGCCGGGTACTACTCAAGCCGAGAAAGTGGCAATCTGGGGCTGCGCGCTGTTTGCTGCTGCATCGAGGGGGGGGGGGGGGGGGGGGGGGGTCGCTGGCGTAGACGGCGGTGCGCACAGCCGCTTATGGCCAAACTTAAACGGTGATGAAACCTACCAAAAGCACACTTCGGATTTGCAAATAATCATTGTTTCACAACCCCCAGGGGGCTAGGGGGGGGGGGGGGGGGGTAATGGTCTAAATGTACAAGAATACGTCACTGACACACCCGGCGCGGTATGATGGAAATGCTTCATCCCTTGGGGGCTTTGCCAACCCTAAAATAGCGCAGTAGATGGACAGCTGCGCCATTGCATGCGCGGGGACTGGTTGCTCTTCAGGGTGCGGCAAGCTGCTTTTTGGCTCCAGGGAATAGCAGAGGTAAATGAAATGTTTACCGGAGGCGAGATGGAATCATGCTTGCCTGCTATTGGAAGGTGGGACATGTGGAACTGCACGGTTTTAAAGACACGAGTGTGGGGTCGGGGGCGGAGGGAGCAAGCACCATACGGGGCGGCCAGCGGGGCTGCCAGCTCACATGCTGGATGCCAGGTCGACGAGGTTAAGGAAGAACATGGTGGTGAGGGAGAGGATGACGCAGCCGGCGAGCACCATGGGCCCCTTGGGGTCGTCAAACTGCTCCACGCGCTTGCCGCGGATGGAGGCTGCGCGCCAGAAGAACACCCCCAGCGCGTAGGCCGCGATGACGACGCTCAGCGGCAGCAGGATGAGCGAGAGCAGGTCGACGGTGTAATCGGTGAATTTGCCGGTCGCGTGGCTGCGCTTGGTGGTGCCGCTGTAGCCCAGCAGCGCGGTGGCGATGGAGCCGATGGTGATGCTCATGTTGAGCCAGCTGAGGAAGGTGCGCTCGTTGGCGAAGAACGACTTGGGCTCGATGCGCTGCGGCACGTTGGGCAGCGGGTAGTTGTTCACGCCCAGCAGCGTGTCGCACAGCGCGATGGGGCAGCAGTCGCGCGCCCGCAGGGCATTCTTGCGCATCGCTGCGATGCGGCTCTGGTCCGCCGGGTTGTTGATCATCTGCAATGGCACAGCAGTCAGCCACGCACCCAACTCGCCGGTCACCACATTAACGAACACACAGTCCCACACACAGACACACACACAGACACACAGACACACACACACCAACACCCGCGCCAAATATGACAAGGCAGCGAGCCAGGCGGCGCCTCACCTGGATGCGGGGCTGGTTGCCAAGGAGCGGGTGGGTGGGCTCAATGGTGCCGCCCTGCAGCCGGCGCGCGACGGCATTGCTGCCGCGCGGCGCGCTCATGACCATGCTGGGCCGCACGCTCTCGTCGTCCACCCAGTACGGCACGCTCTGCACCATCTCCGGGTACAGCGTGCAGCTGCCGTGGATGAACTTGCTGAACTTGTGCACCTCCGTGAGCAGCCCGCTGTCGATGAGCTCCTTCACCCACGCCGGCGCGGACTCGCCCTGCTGCAGGCTCAGCTTGACCTCCAGCACGGCGTGCGGGAAGCGCGTGATCTCCGAGCTCTGGATTGGCAGGCTGGGGTCGCGGTAGAAACGGTTGGCCTCCAGGCAGGACGGGCCGTCCTCCGGGTTCTCCTTGATCATGCACAGGTTGGTGTCCAGCGTCATGCGCACCGTGGAGTCAAAGGGGATCTGCGGCGGGAGGGGCGGCACCGGTCGTTAGCGCACCGCCGCAGCGCTAGGGTTCCTATTATTAGGGCTTGCATTTGGAGGGTACACATGGAATGCCATGGAGAGGGGCACAGGAGAGGAAGGGGGGCGGGGGGCGGGGAGCGGGGGGGGGAGGGGGGAGGGGGGAGTGGGGGGGGGGGGAGGGGGACTTGCCAAGGGGGGCATGTCCCACCTGGAACGCGGTGCGCATGTACTGCGTGCGGATGAGCGGTAGCAGCTGCTTGGAGTCCACCGCCTGCTGGCATTCCGTGAAGATCTTCTTGAACTTGTCGTTGGCGTCCTTGCCTTTGCCGCGCGCGTGCAGATTCTTCACGGCGTCCTCCAGCTGTCAACGCGGCGGACGCGGTTAGTTGTGGGAAAAGGGGGGGGGGGGGGGGGGGGGGGGGGCTACGGGAATGGCAGAGGTCAGGCCAGTGTCGCGGTATCACACACTTTCAGGGTTTCAGTAACCCGTGTCCCAAAGCCTAGACCATCTACATTTTAAAACGTTGCATGGCAACAGCTGGATTCTCACATCAATATGGCAGGATGAGGAGGCACTTTTTAAGACAAACACACACATATATATACAGATACATACATACATATATGTATATATGTATGTATGTATGTACCCATATCCCCATATATAGAGAAATATATGCATAATAAAACATATATGCGAAGTGCTCTGCGGAGCCGCATATTTCCCAACAACAAAATGCTTCGGGTGCAGATGAAAAAGGGGGGTTAGTGCACCCACCTTGAACTCTCCCAACAGAAAGGGCATGACGTGCTTGCCCTCGATCTCAAAGCGCTCCTTCACGCTCTCCTCGCCCGTCCAGCTCTCGTGGTGCGTCTTGCGCTCAAAGTAGACGACGGCCGGGTCGTTGGGGCCGTACCAGCGGATGCGCATCGCGATGGCCAGCGGCTTCTTGTCAAGGCGGCCATGGTAAAGCTCCAGAGAGCTGCGCACGCGGGGCCAAACACGTGAGATGGCACATCAACGGTGCATGCCGCGTCCTTTTCTTTCCAGGCGCTGCCGAACCGGAAACGGCGGGCAGGGCCGCACCTGTTGTCCAGGTACACCGAGTTGAGCAGCTGCGCGTCGCCCGCAAAGTCGTCCTTGTTGAACTGGAAGACCGGCAGGTGCTGCAGCACGATGTGCTTCACGGTCGACACGTCGGCGGTGCGCACCCAGAACTTGGTCGTGGAGCGCACAAAGCCCTGCAGCGGCGCAAAGCCCAGCACAAAGCATCGCGGGCGTCAGCGCACATCCTCGCACAGGCTGGCGCCCGGAGCCTGCCGGCTTGGTCATGCGGGATGGAGGCAGGTGTGTGTGTTGGGGGTGGATGGGGCGAGAGGGGGGAGGGGGGCGTGCCTGCGCCGCGTCCTCGTTCTTCTTGGCCGCCACGTCGCCGCGGAGGTTGGAGTAGACGTTGCTCAGCTTGACGAGGAGGTCGGAGTAGTTGCCCTGCGGCGCAGTCGGCAGTAGCCCCGTGTCAGAGCCCAGCCGGCGGGGTCGATGGGAATGGGGAGGCAAGCTTGCACACACGGAGGCACAGGGGCTGGCGCGCAGGGGCGCGCACCATCGCCCACGGCTGGTTGTGGAGGATGTTGATGAAGAACTGGTGCACGGGCTTCTGCGGCAGGTTCTTGTCGTGCTTCTTCAGGATCTTGTGGAATCCCTGTGATGCCGCGCACAGGCCACTGGGGCTCAGAAACGGGGCGCTGTACAAACACCAGCTGAGCGGGGAGGGGTTGGGGGTGGGGGGGGGGGGGGGGGGGGGGGGGGGGCACCATGTAGTTGAGGTTCACATACTTCTCCAGCTGCAGGAACTCGTCGCCGAGGCGCTGTGCCTCCTGCAGGCAGCAGCGGCAAGCAGAATCAGGGCATTGGCGCAGGAAATTGAGGGAAAGAAAGGGAGGGCCGGGAACAGGGGGCGGCGGGGGAGGAGATGGAGTTGCGATGTCAGCACCTTCTCGTGCGCAGATCGCTGGTTGCGGTCGCTGTCCACGGCGGCGGACAGGCTGGCCATGTCGCCGCGGAGGGACTGCACCACCGACTCCACAAACTTGGAGATCTTGTCAATCTGAAATGCCACAGGGCCAGAGCACGCACGAGAAGATCAGCAGGGCAACGTGTGGACATCGAGCCCCCCCCCCCTCCTGTCTTCCATGCCTTGTCTCTCGACTCGGTTCTCCCCCCATCCCCAGAGACATCAGAATTGGGCAAGTGCTGATTCTTGTGAGACAGCGGGACCTCTAGGTAAGCTACCAACGATCACCCCGCACGGTTGCTATGACGTCAGCCCCAGTTTGATGCTCGCTCAGCATGGCCGGCTAACCACCCCCCCCCCCCCCCCCCCCCCCCGGACCCATCCGTCCACTGCCGTGCGGTTTCAGGCTCAGAAACCCTTGACGAAAGGAGGGAAAACATGCCGCGACTCCGGGCCCTCAGGGTGCGAGCACCACCCTAGATTCTCCCTGTCCCTTCACACGATAATCGGCACCTGGCCCGGCTGCTTCGTCGGCGGTGTCCCGCTGCCGGCCGCGAGGGCGAGTATCCCCCAAAAATAACTGGCCCGACCCTCATCGTCCACGCACGCCCGGCCCGCCCGCGCTCTTTGCCGCCGTCGCTACCAGCGCGACCGGCCTCACCTCCTGACTCAGCAGGGTGCAGAATCGCTCATGCGCGCCCTCCTCCTTGGACCGGTCCGGCCGCTGCACGGTGAGCGACGTCACGCGCAGGCTGTACGCGGTACCATCGGCGCGCTCGCTGTCCTCCTTCACCGCCGCGTCGATCAGGTCCTTGAGTTTGCTGTAGTCCAGGTAGTGCTGCCGCCACTCCGCCCGCGCCTTCTGCTCCAAGTAGATGCCGTACTTCATCCTGGGACTCTACTCGACGCGCGACGATGGCGGCTGGGGAGCTAGACGCCCGTTTGCGTGTGCTCGGCCGCGTCTTTGTGTGGGAGTGCGCACTCCTCGTTCCCAACCCATGTTGCTGATGCTCACGCTGGTGATGGGGTTTTGGTGATCAGCTCGCGCCGCAGGCTGGCGCATAAACAGTCGACGGCGCCGGCGACGGCGCGAATATATTCTTCGCGCGCGGTCGCGCGCACTTCTTTTCGACAAACGGACACAGGTATGATCGATGAATACATCAGGGCTTTCACAAAAGCGCACTAGAAACAGAACTAACATCAACTATGAAAGGTTGCCAGCAAAAGAGAGACATAAGCCTGAAACCAAGGTCGAGCAGTAGGACAGGGAGCCAAGAGCCAAGAAGGAGCCAAGGGAACCACGAAGTCACTTAGCTGCCGGGAACCAAAGGGACCCCCGCCCCGGGCGCTATCAGCCGCGGCGAGGTAGAGCGCTAGGTAGAGCGTGATGTAGGGCGAGGTAGAGCGCTATCAGCCGCGGCGAGGTAGAGCGCTTGCAGCCAATGACCCGGGTCATAGCAACACATGCCGACGAGCGACGCGACGCAGGCGCAGGAGCACCATCACGTGCCGCACGCGCGGCCGCGACTCACCCAGCCAAGAACGTTGGCTGCATGCATGTGCCATGTTGATGAGCAAGGAGAAACGGCGGCGCCACGCAGAGCTAGCCGATTTTTTTGCCAGCGTGTGCGTGGTTAGCTTTTGCGAGCTCCACCAAGAAAGCCTCGGCGTGCGGGGCCAGCGAGCCAAACTCGGAAACGGCGAAAGGAACAAAGCGAAGCATGCCGGCGGCGTTTCGGACACCCTCGTCATACTTCTAGATTTTGTGGCGCTCAGCAGCCCGCAAAGCAGTCGTTGGATCCGAGGTTGACACGCCGAGGATAGGGGCAGTCAGTGGTGGTATCGACAGCAACCGTGTTTCCGCGGATACCGCCATACCCAAAAAGCCCAACATCGGCAGGCCGCCCGTCGCTGCCCTTCGGGAGAGAAACAAGCACCGACGGGTCCGTGAGGATCTGGACACCCACGCCCAGCGCGGACTTCACGTCGTGGCAAATGTCGGAAATGGAGTCGCCCCCATAGCAACGTGCCACGTGATTAGCGTATGCGACCGCCCAAGTTGAAGGAGTGAACTCCACGCCAGCATCCTCAAAACGGGCAAGCATACCTTGTACCGAGAAGGAGCAAGAAGCACAAGAGCATGGCTCGCCAAGGGAGAGGACATGAGCCGCCGTAAGGCCAAATGGGCGGCAAGCGGCAACACGGAACATGGAATCGTAGTACTCAGGGGAACGCTTACGGACTTCACCAAGGCGACCCTCACTTTGAGGATCGTCATAAGAGGCGGCCTCGGAAGCGGTTGCTGTCATGGCCGTTTGTAGGCATACGCGTAGCAAGCTTTGCGAAACGGACCGTGTGAATGCGGTGGCTCAGGGTTTCCTGTACTTTCCGCATGGAGTGCAAGGGGAAGTCCGAGTAATGCGGGATATATAGCTTGGAGGTCGGCCGCCGAGCGCATTGCAGACGCCGGCTCAGCCCCGGCGGCCGAGCAGCCGGCACGGGCAACGTGGGAGCGCTTGGAGGGGAGCCACTGTAGGGCAGAGGCCAACGGCCCCGCTAGATCTTCGAGCACCGCGTAACTGGATTGCTGCCTAAACGGCCGTCGTAGTGACGCTGCAAGGGTTTCACTGGTGCCAGTCCTGTCCCGGGGGCGAAAAAAAAATGATACTTAGTTTTTTCCCCCGCCCCGCCCCGCCCCGCCCGGGGCGCAGGTTTGGCACAGGACTGGCAGTGAATCCTTTGCAGTGTCTACGATCGAAAGTCGAAAGCCGTCTATCTGGCATATCAGCCTCTTTACCTGCGATGACCGTTTCCGCTGATATGATATTACATGCTATCATATACTTTATTTTTTTAGGGTTTGGGTACCTCAAAACATTGTTAAGGCCGCAGCACGAAACCCGAGAAGCCGGACTGTTCGTCCTGTCGGTTCGGTTCGAAGTGTTGCGCAGCCGACCGGTCTACTTGCCCATAATTAGTAGCCCCCCTTTACTATGGCCAATGCAAGTTCCGCGCCGGTGTTGGTAAGGATGCCCAGACTTACTGCCCGTGCGACCTTATTCGCTCCCTCGAGTGACCCCCACTACCTTGATTGGAGATTAAGCCGCCCGATGTACTGCTCTACCCAGGTTTGAGAATGGTCCGCCCCCCGACAGCATGCGGCGGCCCAGGCATGCTTTCCCCATCGCCCTCGACCGTGTGCTCTAGTTCGTCATGCTTGGTAACCCTCGTCTTTAGCTGTCAGCGGACGAATATTTCCATGTCGTGCGTGCTACGGAGCCTTCATCGCCGGTATGACCATCGAGTTGTGAAATCCGATGGTTGCGGCATGCGTCATTATTGACGGGATCAAGCCCGCGTTAGTTAGAATAGCGGCTCGAGGCCGGCGTACATAGCATGGAGGATGTCGACGACGGGCACCGGTTTTGCTTGGCCTACCTTCGCAAGCAGCACTGGAACACGCAGATGCACAACGGCGACATCTTACCCGTATTCACCGAGTTGCTGGATCTCTAAATAAAGGACCGCGTCTACAACACAAACGACGCAAGCGCCGCCAAGAAGTCGGCCCGCCAGCGCTTCGGCAGTGGCCATCGGCGTATGTAGCGACCTTGACCGGAATGGCGGCGGCGGCAACCGTGACTACAACTTTGTTAAGACCGCGCGCGAGGCGCTGGCACGAGGAGCTGCCCATGCTAAGGACACCACCAAGGATGTCGGCAATAAAGGTAAGGCTTAGGCCGAGGCCTCGGTGACCGACAAGGCCGAATGATGAGGTGCTCCGCCGTGCCAGCACCACGCGCAGCACCATTTAGAGAACGCGCCTTTGGAAGTGCCTTCGAAGCGACGCTGCATTGGAGCCGTCGGCATGAGCAACTCCCTTACTACATACCCCATGTCCGGGTCGTCATTTCCCCCGTATATATACCCTCGTCTGAGTCAACCTCTGTCTTGAAGCTGCCCTTTTACATCACGAGTCTACACCGGCCAACCCTGCAGCGGCGTACAACGTTTATTTGGCGCGTTGGGCGCGCTCCACGAAGCCCTCCGCATACTTCGTCGCGGACGCCAAAACAAGCAAAGGCACTTTGGAGCGAGCTTATGCGGGGCAGCATCGAAGTCTTCTACGGCACGGATGACTGGTGCTCACAGGTCCTCGACCTTTTAACAATATCTCGCTCATGGCTGGCACCTACGCAAACTACGAAGGCAAGAGACAATCGCCTCTTCGCCGAATTCTGCATTGACGAGGACGAAGGTATCATCTTCCCGCTAGATTGTACCGAGGCGACAACGTGCGTCCGCGCTACATACCTCGTCTGGTTCGCGGAGCGCGGGACCATCAGTAGCGCCGGCTCTCTGCAGCCCTACTACGTCCATGCTATCAACATCTTCCTGCGTCATCCCGGTCGGAATGGCGCTTCGGCTATACAAGCGGGCATATATGGAGCGAGCGCCTCAACTCCGGCAGCTCACCACCAACAAGGAGCTATAAGCCTTCGACGCGCCCCCCTATTGTTGTGCGACGTCATCACCGACCTCCTCGGCGACCTAGCCTACTCCCTTTTCACGTCTACTATCGACTACGGCAACACCCTTCGCGAGTAGGGCTCCGCCGTGCTGTTGTATTCATCGTAGTTTGTGTTTTGCTCCCGCGGGGAGTCCGGCGTGTCTTGATGACTCCACGACACGGGCGTCGACACCTACATCGTCACCCTCTTCGTCAACCGAGAGAAAGCGGGTCATCGCAAGCGTCGAGAGGGATTCAAGCCTATACTTCAAAGCCTTGCTACCGCCATGTCCGCCTAGACAACCCTCTACTTGCGCCGCTTCATCGCCTACCGCGACGCCGCTTTCCGAGCTCTCCCCGCCTCGTCCGCCAAGCAACCCGACCGATTATGGGCGCTTCCCGGGGATGGCACTACCCCGCCCGTCTCGGGGAACGCCGGTACCCCCGACGACTGGCTCAAGCGGGCCGTTGGTTGCATCAATCGAGCCCCACCCGGAGGCTTCGTGTGGACCTCGCACTCCTACTTGCGGAAGGGCGCGGCGTCGAGCGCAAACGCAGTTCATGCGCCCCTCGATAAAATCCGTCACTGGGGCGGATGGGCCCGCAATTTAAAGTCAATTGCGGTAATCAATGACTACATCGACTCGACGACCACGCTTATTCCTACCCGCGCTGCGGCCACGCTTATGTTCGGTTGACTCTCTCCCACCGTGGTCCTCCGCCCAGCCTTCTCGGCGCCGCCCCCGCTCCGTCAAGTGGCGCCCCGCCCTCTCCACAACCGTGAATACCGAGGTGGCTAATCTCCACTTGCCTACGTCACGCCTACGTGAGCGCCCGTTAAATGCAACAAACCCTGAAGTTTGACTTCATCACACATTAGTACAATGGATTGTGAAAGCTATCGAAATTGTAGAACATATTGCATTCGCCAAATAGGCAGGATCCTGCGGAGGAATTTTCCTGACTACGAGGCGTCCGGAAAATAAAAAAATAGACCGGGCCTTGCAAAACTTTTGCCACCCGCGAACCGCCCTCCTCGTACGAGTGGGCCAGAATAATACGTGTCGACTACTACGCAGACGACGACGGTCGACTACGGGACATCCACCCAACACGACGGGACATCCAGAACGACGGCGACCGAGTAGTCTACTGGTCTGCTCCGTCCGGCTGTGACGCACTGTTTGAAATCAAGACGTCAACACAGCAGTCGGACAACGGCATCAGGCAGCGCTGGGCACGGAGCCTGTCCCCCTCTTCTCGCACAGTAGACCCAGGGTGGTGGATCGCCCGATAGCGAGACTCCGGCCGCCTTACGCTGTGGATCGCTGTTCCGCGCCGGTGCCGGTTGGGCAGTAGAGGGAGCAATAAGATGGGCGTCCTGGCTGGCCAGGTTAAGCCAGCCAGCTGCAAGGTGTTCCTGGGAAACCTGGACGAGCGCGTGACTAGGAAGACGCTGTACGAGCTCTGCTGCCTGGTGAGACCCGGGCGCCCCATGTTATTGATACCTGTACTCGCGCCCCTGCCGCCAAGCCCCCATTCATATCCTGGCCCTTTCCGCCTGTTTCCGAGCCTGCATTGATCGATGAGAGTCTTCCGTACGCGCGCTGTGCGTGGTTGTCAGGCGGGCCCCGTGGTGGAGCTGTTCACGCCCAAGGCAAACGCCGGCTCCAGGCGCTTCGCCTTTGTCCACTACGACGACTACGTGAGACCCCGTCCCCAACTCCCCACCTGCAGCACCCCACTTCGTACTCAAGTACAAGGGGGAGAGCTCCCCCCCCCCCCCCCCCCCCGCCCCTCTTCAAAACACTCCGCTGCTCCCGGCTGCGCTTCCCCAGGAAACGGCCGCCTACGCCGTCTGTCTCCTCAATGGCACCGTCCGCCTCTTTGGTCAGCCGCTCAACGTCAACTTCGCCAACGACGGCGCGCTTTCGCCACCTCCCCAGCCCGCGGCGGCAGTGTCCCCGACTTCGCCAGCCAGGTAATGATTCGTTGCGTCTTGACATACGAGTCCCCCTCCCTAATGAAAACAAACACAGAGTGCAAATCCTGGCCTATATGTCTGGCCGTTTTAGGCTTCTTTGGCAACCTTCATAGAGTTGACACAGAGGAAGGACAGGGATGGGAGCAGAGGGTGTCTGACCATATGCATGCTGTGCCCCATCTCAGTGGCTATGCTACGCCAGCCGCCTCCAGCCCAGTAGCCCAGCAGCATCAGCAGAATCCGCAGTGGACCTACTCGCCGACGGCACCGTCCAACGGCGAGCATGTGCCGCCGCCCCAGCCGCTGCCTCTGGGCGCCACGCAGGCCACCTGGCAGCCGGGGCCGCCCGGGTTCGCGGGATGGCAGCCGCCCTTCCAGCAGCAGACGCCGCCCCTTCACCACCCGCTTCATCAGCACTACCACGAGCAGCAGCAGCCCGGGATGGCCTTTGCATCGCAAGGCGGGCCGGAGCCAGGTGCTTTCCAGGGCTTCGGGGCGCCGCCCCCGCTGCCGGCCGCCACGCCCCCCGCGATGCCGCACACGCCGCAGTCGCCCTACCCACCGGCGCAGCCGGAGCCCTTCCCGGGCCACCCGCAGGGCCACACTCCGCCGCCGCCGCCACCGGATGCGCCCATGTTCCAGCCGCACATGCCGATGACGATGGCGCCGCAGCAGCAGGCGCCGCGGCCCATGTTCCGCCAGCCCGCGCAGCAGCAACAGCAGCAGCAACAGCAGCCTGGGCAGTACCAGTACCTTCAGCAGTATCCCGGAGGCTACCCTCAGCAGCAGCAGCAGATGCACCAGGCGATGCAGCCGGGCGGCTACCCCCAGCCGTACTACCCCAATCAACAGCAGCCCTACATGTGAGCGATCCGCGCGGGTGCTCCGCCCTGCAATGCTCGCCGCCGCCATTCACGGCTGCTTGCCATCAGGCCCGCGCTCCACTGCCGGCGTGCCGCTGCATTGTGTCTCGCCCCGCATCACAGCGACATGACGGCGCCATCCCCGCTGGCAATGTCTTTCTAATAATGGTCATGCGATTTATGTATGACCTGGCGGCAAGACGGAAGCAAGAAGGGATGCCCGGTCGATGTCTGCAGGAGTGCCCGACTTGCTAGTGACTGCATTGAAGTGCAGGTACAGCGTGCTACAGACAACCAACCGCCTGCTCGATGAGGGCAACCGTCCTTTTCGGCAAAGCCTTTGCCCATCCGCCTGTGAGGCCTCGCAAACATATGCCCGCGCCGGGATGAGCGCCGCCAGAGAGGCGACATTCAGTGTCGATGCCCTGATAGGAATCGAGGGCCGTCATGCTGTAAACCGTTTTCGCTGCCAGAGGTAATCAGTGCGCGTTGTTGCACCTGATGCGGAAATCAGGTGAGCAATGTCCCTAGAGTTTCCACACATGTGTCCTTGTAAGAACGGAACGACGCGGAATCACCGGCGCTCATGGCCACAGAACATGGGTATCTTACTCTAAGTGCCGTGACTGGCACCGCAGCCTATTGGGGGAATAACCAAGGTGGGGCAGGTGATGCGAATGCAGCAGACGAGCGGCTGGTGTGAGATGAGAGGTATTCAGATTGGTTTCATTAAATAGCGACGCAGACCCCATATGGAGTATAGGCGGAGGGCGTGGGCAAGGCGGACAGGTATCAGTTAGCCCCGCTTCACTTGATGAGGTCCGCCACGTTGACCCCGCTGCCCTCGTACTTCTTGATGAAGGGGTGCTGCAGCAGGTCGGCCGCCGAGGCGCGCTGCTTGGGGTTCTTCTGCAGGCAGCACGCCAGGAAGTTGCACAGCTCGGGCGACGAGGTCTCGGGGTTGAGGCGCGGCGGCGGCTCCTCCACGATGTAGTCCAGCAGGTCCCAGAAGCCCAGCGGCTGCGCGCTGCTGCTGGGCGACGCGGTCGGCGGGTACGGGAAGCGCCCCATCGCCGCCTCCACCAGGCTGAGCCCGAGCGACCAGATGTCGCTGTCCCAGGAGTAGCTCTCGCCGCGGATGCGCTCGGGCGACATGTACGTCACGGTGCCCACCCAGCTCACGCACTTGGACACGCTGTTGGCCAGCTGCCCGCTCACGCCAAAGTCGCTGATCTTGACCTCGCCCTGCTTGTTGATCAGCAGGTTGGAGGGCTTGATGTCGCGGTGCACCACGCGCATTTCGCGGTGCAGGTACGCCAGGCCGCCGAGGACCTGGAAAGCAGGAGGCGGGTGGGGTGCGGTCAGGCCATGTTGAGCAGGGTCAAGGGATTTATGACAATACAGCCCTCGCCATCTGGCCATCCAGCCTCGACCACACACTGTCGATATCCCCCACCCCCCTCTCTTTCCTGCCAAAGTGCAACACAGCCTTAGCAGCAAGGTGCCACAGCCTACCAAGTGTTATATTGCAGAAATGCCGCCACACGTCATATCACAATTTGCCTGGAGTTCCCGGGAGCTTTAGGGCGGTGTGGGCGTTGGGATTTGGGGTTTTGAATTTTACGTCCATGTGAGGTCTTGGCGCGGGTTTAGGGTTTAACTGCCCATGACTCCTCCATCTCGCCCCATACAGCCCTCATGAGACTGCTTGGCCCTCCACGGGAGGAGAGCCCGCCGGCGCTGCGGCTCTCACCTGCCGCGCAATGTCGGCGAGGTACTTCTCCTCAATGCCGTCGCGGTGCTTGTTGCAGATGTTGGCGAGCGTGCCGCCGTCCATGTACTCCATCACCACGGTGATGGCGCCGTTGGCGAAAAAGCTCTGGTAGTAGCGCACCACCCACGGGTTGGCCGCGCTGTGCAGCGTGCGCAGCTCCTGCGTGATCTGCTTGCGCAGCTGGTCGCTCTGCACGTCAAACTGGATGACCTTCAGCACGAGCACGTCGCCCGTGATCTTGTGCTTCACCTTGCGGACCACGCCGCTGCTGCCGCTGCCCACGATGCCCTGCTCCACCAGGTCGTCGAGCGCCACCTCAAACGCGGTGTCCACCCCAGTGCCGCTCGTGCTGGGCTCGCCGGCGCTGCCCTGCGCGAGTTGGAGAGCAGCAAAAGCGGTGGCGCTGCTGCCTCAGGTGTTGCCGGGGTTAACAAGCAGCAGCTGGCCGGCCTTTGCCATCATCATGCCGAGCTGAACGCCCAATGCCCCTTCGAATGCAGCCCACGCAGCAGGGGGCTTTGCGGATTGGCATGTGGCGGAGTCAACATTCCAACGATAAAAGAGAGATAGATAGAGAGGAACCTTACATGGAGCTGTAGGTGGTTAGAGGACATCACCGCGCCCCAGTTGGGTAAGCAGCGAAGCCCCAAGCGACACCATATACAGTACAATATCATATGTACAAAGGAGAGGGGGGTGGGGGCAAACCTCGCGCAGGGGGGCGTCCTGGGCGGTAGAGACGGCAGTGGAGCAGGCGCTGCCGCGCGAGCTGTTGGGGCGCGAGGTGACGGGCGAGTCGGTGTTGCCGATGACGAGGCCCTCGCGGCTGATGGTGAAGTCGCCCTCACTGAAGGTGCCGCTGTCGGTGATGTGGTACTTGGGCCGAGCCTCCATTGGCACCGCCAGCGGCGTGAGGTTGGGTTTTTTGCGCTTTTCCCGCATCGGGGGCAGCGGCACGGGCGACGACATGGTGCTCCCTGCCTTCTCTGGAGGCGACCAGCCACACCCACGATGTCAGGCACCGCAGATGTGCAGCGAGTAGGAAGCCATTGCAGCTGAGACCACCAAATATCTCCCATCCACGCGTGGAAGGGGCCAGACTCGATCCTAGCACGCTTGAGCATGGCGCAGCAACCACGGCACCGGGATTGTCTAGCGAGAAATGACCAGCCATTCCCTCTCACCCATAACCACCGGCACCTCGTTCTTAGCTGTTGATGTTGATTAGTATTCGAGTGTACTTGTGTACGCTGGTACGGGATTACGCTGTGGCAATGGTCGTTGTGACTACGCTACCCCGGCGCGAAGCAAAGCCCAGAGGTGCGCTTCCATGTTTCAAGCCCCGGTCTCGCAGTTCGGATCCTAGTCCCCTACCCAGCCCGGGCAGCTTGCGCTCAGGTGTACAAGCGTGCACTGGTACGGTAGTCGCTATATTTCTGAACTACGACAAATATCGCAGTGTAATCCCGTACCAGCGTATATAAGTGCAAAACTTCGGCTCTGGGCGGAGAGCCCCGGACTTGGGGAGGCGGAGGGGCGGGGGGGGGCGGGGGGGGGGGGGGGGGGGGGGGGGGCTTGAGGGGCTGATGAGACCTCATGCGCCGCCACGGGCGGGAAGTCTTCGTACTTGTGTATGCTGGTAAGGGATTACGCCCGTTGTAGTGGCACGCGAAACTAAACTCGATTGAAAAAAAGGCCAAAGCGACGGGTGACACACTACTGACATCCCAGCGTGCTGGCCTGGGACACTGAACCACCTCCCGTGTCGACGGTGGGAGGAACCTCGTGACGCAAAAAAACTCGACGGCCCACAGCGGTAGGAAAGACAGGCTGTCCCGGAAACAGCTCGTCCTTGCGTAGTCGTAGCCGGGCATGAAGATATATCAATACTGTTACGTACCTCCCTGCATGTGCCTGTACGCCGATAAGAACCAGGCGCGGGGCCGCCGTTTTTGTTCGGGGCAACCGGGAATATAGACGGCCTGCCCACTGCCAGTTAATCTAGCGTTGCTATGAGAAGCGTTTCATAGCACGGTGGTCTCGATACCGCGAATCCCAGCCGCTGGCAGGCGGGCACCGGTCGGCCACCAGAAGTATGCATCGCTGTGATGGTGCTGAAGCTCAGCGAATGCATACGGCTGTTGATACTACGCGCCACCTTCGTATTATTCCCGGACGCAGAATATCGACACATCATAGCGACTAAATAGGGAATACATTACGATACGCCACGAAACCTAACGCGCCCCCGTACGTACAAGTACTAGCTTCTGGGTACACGCATACACAACACGATATGGCAGGGTGAGGGACGAGGGCCCGCGGCGGCCCATCGGCGGCCCACTCAACTGCCGACCCCTGCAGCGCGCAGACCATCTCACAGCTGTAGCATGTGGATTTGTGGGATTAATCGGGAATGTGAGGGGGAGGGGGGGGGGGGGGGGGGGGGTATTGTGTCGTTACCGGTGCCGGCAGGATCACTGGGCGGCTGCCCACCTGGATGGGGCAGCCGTTCTGGCGGGCTACCAACCTGGCGTGAATCAAACGGTTTGTTACTCGGCAAGAGTGCAGGACTCCCTGCTCCGCGGTTCGCAGCCAGCTTCCAGACGGGGCAAGGGCCAGCCAGATGGATTCCAGGGCGTCAATTGGCGTATGCGACCACCGAACCCGGGGTTCGCGGCAAGGACGCGGCTCGTGCGGTTATGCTGCCGTGTGAGTGGCTGATGGAGGCGCGGGAGTGGCCGCGGCGCAGGCGGTGTTCATCAAGCAGGCGTTGTTCATCTTTATTTGGTTACAGGGAGAGCGTCAAGAGTATGCACGCAAAGTACTGGGGAAGGAAAAAGCCTACATTTACGTTGTTCATCGACGCTGACGTCGCCTTCGATAGCGCCGCCCGTCGGCGTCAGTGTAAATTTAATATACACTAAATGGCGATGCTTGTGAAATCACCGCCAAAATCGGAATGACGGAATGAATCGTGCCATTTTCCGCTCCCTGGAATCCGCGCGATATCATCACTTCGCGCGCGGAACCCGGCGGCCGGCGGTTATCCGCGAACCTGGTCGCTATATACGGACTACATTTCAATTAAACCTACCTGTACACATAGTCGCTATAAATATGTCTTTGCTGGATTGCAGCAGCGCAGCAGTGGTTTAGTACGGTAGTCGTCACGGGTGCGTGTCTCGTACATACTTCGGCGGGTGCGTACGGGTGATTTAGTCGCTACAGCCGGCGGCGGATTCGCGCGCGCTGCCAGCACAGCTCCCGTTACAGGGCGGTTACGCACAACGGGTACCGGGTGCTGGCGTGAATTACAAAAATGCCAGTAACAATTCCACCGCTTGTTACAAAAAGGATCGGGTAATATAAGGATTACTGGCAGTCGCTATTGGTACTCGTACTCGTACGCTCGCTTGGAGAGCCGCGCGCGACGCGGCGCGCGGGGCCCGGCCGGGCGGGCGCAGCGCAGCAGGGGGCGGAGACGACGCGGACCAGCCGGACCATGGACAGCCAGACCGCCAACAATAATCCTTACAGTACGTATAGCGACAAGCCACATACAGCACCCCGCCGCCAGCCTGCGACGATTGTTCACTCGTCAGGGACGGAGGCTATTCGCACTCGGCCGCGAGCGACGGCACTGAAGCCGCAGCCCTCAAGCTGCCTGTCGCTCTCAACCTCGCCACGCCACGGAAGTCACGAATAACGCCAACCAGGATAGCAGGCGAGTAGCCAACAGCGTGCCAGGCGCTGGTGTACGCGCCAGAGGCGAAAAAGCAAAATAACCCAAAACGAGAGAAAGGAGAGCCAGGCGGGTGTGGGCGGGGGGCGAAGTCAGCGCAGAAGGAGCATGCCTCGCTGCGCCGAGATGGCGAGCAGTAGCAGCGGCGGCGGTGGTGGCTGCAGCGCGGCGGAGGCGTCGGCGGTGGAGGCGCTGTCCTCGCCGGACGACGACGTGCGTCTTAAGGCGCTGCGCGAGGTGAAGAACCAGGTGATCGGCAACCGCACCAAGAAGGCGGTGTACGTGCGGCTGGGCGCGGTGCCCAAGGTGGCGGACATCCTGGCGAGCAGCACCAACAGCGCGTTGCTGGTGCAGGTCCGCACTGCGTCGCTGCCCGTCCTGACCTCCCCGAGCCCCCCGTCGACGCCGTTGCGCTCTTGCTCTCCTCTCGCCCCCTGGCCCGCCCCGGCCTACTGCAGCAGGCAAAATTATCGTTAGACAAAAACAGTTTATTTGGCAAACAAACCCAACTGCTATACTAGATCGAGCTGCTGGTGTCCTATCGCTGCCACTGTCCATTTTTGGGGGTCACTCCCTTCTGGTCAGGCTCCTCTGCATGGCCGCTTGGAAAGGCAGTCTTATCCATCGCAGCCATCTACAAACTCGGCAGCACCTACTCAGCCTGCTCCACTGCCGACAGAGGGGGCGTGACGGCTGACCCCCCGCCTCCTCTCCCCCCTCACTCCCCCCGTTCCCCTCTTAGAGTGCCGCCACCCTCGGCAGCTTCGCGTACGGGCTGGATGCGGGCGTGATCGCAGTGCTGGAGAGCGGCGCCATACAGCACCTCATCCACACCGCGCTGTCCCACCAGGATGAGAAGGTCTGCGCTGCGCCATAACACCCCCCCACACACACACACTTGCTCCCCACCTATCTTTCCGGAGTTGCCGGCAGTCCCTCGCCGGCAAAAACAGCGTCCACATTGTGTCGCCGGTGGGAACGGGAGCCCAGAGTTCGAGGGGGCAGCTTTAGGGTGACGCGGTGGGCCTTCTGAGCGTCTTCGGCCTGGGGCAGGTGGTGGAGGCCGGCATGCGCGCCCTGAAGATGGTGTACCAGAACCAGCTGGCGCCCCGGGAGCGCATCTTTGAGCCGGAGGCGCTGTACTCGCTGGTGGCGCTGCTGAAGGAGCCGGGAAAGGTGACGGCAGAGGTGGCGGCGCGCATCCTGGAGCGCTGCTGCGTGTCCAGCGAGCAGCAGTCCGCGGCGGTGGCGGCGTGCGGGCTGGAGCTGCTGGTGCCCATGCTGGACGCGCCGCGCTGGAGCGCGCGCGAGGCGGCGATGCAGGCGCTCGTGGCCATCGTGCGCGACAACCCTGCGCACTGCCAGCTGCTGGTGCAGAGCAGCCCGCGCGTCGTGGAGGACACACTGCGTGCGTTGCCGGCCCGGCCTTCCCCCCCCCCCCCCCCCCCCCCCAAGCCTTGGCCCGACCCAAACATGCATCCTTGCTCCAAGCCCATACAAACTGGCCGGGAATGCTGCCCTTTACAGTCGACGCAAGCCCACATCCACACACACACGATGCAGCATGTAAGCGCCCAGTCTCCCTACGAGGGTCACTAAGTCATATTTGGTAGTGGTGATGGTGACAGTGATGTGTACATGTGTGTGTCTGTTTCAGGCCCAGGGGGGGGGGGGGGGGGGGGGATAGATCGGATTGATTGGTAGCCACTTTCTTTGACCTGTGTTGTGGAGAGGATATAGGGTTCAGGTCCACTTGTCCGGCTCCTCAACAACGATTGGCGCGGACACATATGGCCTCACTCCAGCTGTCCATGTCAGGGTGATACAGCCCTGGGACCAACCAGCATACAGCAGCTCTGCAGGTTGGCGGGGGGGGGGGGGGGGGGGGGGATTAGAGCGGGAAGGTAGCGCTCGATTGGGTGCGGTCGCTGCCACGGTGTGGTCGCCGGGATGTGTGTGACCTCAGCCTGGGATACCATGGCTGCGCCCGATGCACCCGCAGTCCCCACCGCAATCATCAGCATGCGATCATGCGGCGTCTTGGATCACATCTTCAAAGGAGGTTGAGCTAGGCTTGGATTCCACGGTGTCGCCAAGCCTCTTCGGGGCGCTCCCCGTAGTTAAGGGTTTGGGGTTTGGATTGAACCCTAGAACCCTAAACCCAAAACCCTTGGAACGCCGTTCTGGCGAATGAGAGCCTGCCCAACCTGTCAGAGGGAAAATGTAGCTGAAGCTATACTCGTAGCGCGGAAGCATAGCGAATCACCCTCCAGGTGGCATGCATCGCCAATTCTATGCTTATGTAGAGGTTCTGACAAGGGCGGCGGTGCCCAATCATGTGTCCTTCCCTTTGCCCGGCGTTTTCTGCCGGTTCTCACTGACCCACGCGCATGCCGGCGGCAGGGGCGGCCAAGGAGCAGCGGCCGCGCATCCGGCTGGCGGCGGTCCACCTGCTGGTGCACTTTGCGCGCAGCTGCCCGCCCAGCACGGAGGCGCTGGGCCCCGAGTACGCGGGCAACCTCACCTCGCTCCGCGCGACGCTGCTGCCCATACTGATGAAGCTGCTGGGCGAGGCGGAGGTGCGCGAGGAGGTGCCGCGCGTGCTGAGCCAGCTGGTGGAGGGCAGCGAGGCGCTGCAGCGGCTCGCGGCGGACGCGGACGCCATCAGCAAGCTGGCGCGGCTGCTGCAGGAGGAGACGTGCAGGTGAGACTCACTGCCCCCCCCCCCCCCCCCCCCCCCCAACCGCCTTCATTCGCCTTCATCTCTTCCCTTTTGGCTCTGCCGGGAAGACAGCTGGCGAGGCCATGGAGATATAGCCATAGTACTAATCAGGCTTTGGGTCCATGGTATATCATCCGGTTCGTCATCACGGAAAAGGAAAGCTGCATTCATCTGGAAACCATTCAGAATATATGCCACCAATGAAGCATATAATTCCAGAGTTGGTGGTGCCAAACCACGCTTTACTTTTGCGACCCGCGAACCCAATGTCAAATTGTTCAGCACCACCGACTCAGACATTGCATGCGACATTAGTGGTGTATATTCTGACAGATTTCCTGATAGATGCGGCATTGGGGAGGGGGGGGGAGGCACTCCTGCACCTGTCACCGCTCACGCCACCTTGAGCAGTCGCGGCAGATAACTGCAGCTGACATGACAGGTTTCGGGGCTTTCTACACTGGGGAGTCCCACAGCCGGATTCCAGATGATATCAGCTACAGAACGTGCAGATTCTTTTCCGGGGCTTAAAACATTGAGTCTTCAACGTTTATCCGCACCCAACTAAGAACACTCGGAACACTAAAAACACCTAAGTAATAACACTCGGAACACTAAGAAGACAGCTGCCCAACCTGTCTGGGATCCAATAGAGGCAAAACTGTGGCGTGACTTGCAAAAGTTCCCGCGAGTAGCATGCACACCCGATTCAAGGCTCGTGCTGTTCGTTGTCATTTCGTTTAGGAGCGTCGGCACTCCGTCGATCTGAATATTCGGCTTATTCGTTAGCGACTGGGTCGCTACTCGTTTTCAGCCAAAATTTAGCAGACGCCCCCGCATCGTCCGGTAGTGGCTGTATGGTCGACCCGCTTTCGCCCGCCTCAGGCGTCCATTCCGAAATTCGAATGCAGCCGGGGTCTAGAGGGCCCAGCCGCGGCAACGCGCTGACGGGTCGCTGCTGCCGCGACGCCTGGCGCAGCTGCGCGCTGCTGGAGGGGACGCTGCTGGCGCTGGGCACGCTGTGCATGGAGCGCGAGGAGAGCCGCAAGCAGCTGATGGAGGCCAAGGTCCTGGGGCAGATCGTGCGGGCGCTGGACAACCAGCTGGCAGGTGGGCGTCCCACGAGAGAAATTATGCATGTTACGTTTGTGTGATCCAATAAAAACCAATGAAAGCAGTAATGATAGCTTTGCGATTATGACGGATCGGGTACACCTTCCCCGTAGTATGGCTAGATACGACTTCGAGCCTAATTCCCGTAGTATGTGTCAGTTTCAAGGGAGAGCGTCCTGCTAAGCCTGGAGGCCTCCCTGCCGTCCGATCAGGCGTGCGGGAGGCCGCCTGCCTCTGTGTGCGCAGCCTCAGCCGCACCGTGAAGATGCAGCGCTCGGCGCTGATGGAGGCGGACGTGGCGGCGCCGATGCTGCGCCTGCTGCGCGACCCGTCGGCGGACGTGCAGCAGATGGCGAGCGCCACGATCTGCAACATGGTGCTCGACTTTTCAATGATCAAGGAGCAGGTGCTCAAGATGGGCGGCGTCACGCAGCTCGTGGAGCTCGCTCGGGTAGCGCCCCCCCCCCCCCCCCCCCCCCCCCCTCCTTCCTAACAGTTGGATACACGAAACGATGCACGACTGACCGTAAAAGTCTTTCGGCCGATGTCTTTTGGCCTAGACGCCGGACTGACAACTAGTGCCCTCTCGGCGTCCCCCCCCCCCCCCCCCCCCCCCCCCCGTGCCTGCGCAGAGCATGGACACCATTCTGCGGAAGAATGCGGTCTGCGCGCTGAAGAACCTCGTGTATCACTCCGACGTCGCCCTGAAGGTTAGCCGCGATGCCCGCCGCCTACGTCGGCGGCGGCCCCCTTCACGAATGCACTGTTCGCGCTGCGCGTGTAGCGCGAAAACTTGCGCGAGTACTGGTCTCGCCTGCGCGTTGTGCCACTGCTTTGTTGCCGCGGTCATCGATCGGGGGGAGTCCGCGCGAGCGCGCCGACGAAAGTCGTTCGAGAGGCAGATTGGCTCCTCCGATATAGAGTCGCTATCGCTGGTTCTTACGTTCACCCCCTCCCTCCCACGTCCCATCCCGGGCATCGGCTGCAGGAGGCGGTCGTGAAAGAGCTCGGCTGGTCACTGATTCAGGAGCTGGTGGACGACCCGGAGGAGGACGTGGCAGTGGAGGGGCTCAACCTTCTGCGGAATCTTCTGCACAAGGAGTCGGCAGAGATCGAGCTGGTCATGTGCGCGGCGGGCGGGCCGGAGCAGCTGCTGGCGATGCTCACTCAGAAGCTGGACCCCGAGAGGCGCTGCGACCCGCGCGTGCAGCGAGAGGTGTGCTGCCGCGACACCCGCCCTCCAACCCCGCCCGCCGATGCTTCCGACGTCGTTACACATCTGCCCGAAGGCGGAGGGGGCTTAACACACGATGTTTACGATGCAACAGAGGCTTCCACGAACCAGAACAGTTAAGTTGGCGAATCTCATGCAGCACATCAACGCTCGTCGTCATTCCGAGATTTATAACTGATCGAAGGAAGGATTCGCAATTAAGTAGACATCATGTGAACCTATCTGCGGTTTCCGATGAACAATTCGACCGATCTCCGACATCCCGTAAACGCCAATGTGGCTCGAGGAAGTGTACGTTATTCGAATAAGGACGCCTTAAGCTGTTGTTCTCCTTTCGGGGTTTCGATGTCCAATTTCGTATCTTGGTACAAGTACGAGTATATATCTTGCAGCCTGCAGTATTTACGCAGTGAGCGCTTTGCCCTTAGGGGACAGTCCACGTACCTGAGCAAACCTCGGCCATCGGCAGCCCGCAACATAAAGGAAGTTTCTAGCGCCTGGAGGAAGCGGGCTGCCTGTGGCCCTGCTCCGTAACAGTGGTTTGACTTGCTCCCGCCCGACTCGCCCCAATGCAGGCGCTCATCGCGATCAGCAACATCGCGACGGGCAGCGACGCGCACAAGGAGCTGGTGATGGGGTCGGGCGTGCTGCAGCTGCTGCTGCACTACATGCGGCGGGGCGGCGAGGACGCGATCTGGTGCCGGCTGTACTCCGCCTGGACGGTCATCAACCTGACGTACCTGGAGAGCGCGGCGAGCGAGGAGACGAGGCGGCTCGCCATGCGGCGCGCGGCGCGCATGCTGGAGGCGGGCGTGGAGGCGCAGCTGGCGGCGATGGAGCACGACCCCAGCCAGGACGTGCACGAGCGCGTCACCACCGCGCTCAAGAGCATCAAGAGCCTGCTGGAGCAGCAGGACGCCATGGAGTCCTGAGCCCCCGGGAGGATCACCCATCGCGTCACCCACCCATCATGTTGCCCCCCCAACCCCCCCCCCCCCCCCCCTTGCCTCTCACCGCTGCCTCCCCCGTGCCCCAGTATCCGTGCCCTTCCCCTGATGTAACAGCCAGCGGCATGACAGAAGCTACCCCTATCCAACTCGCTCCACAAGTAAGCCACAGAGCCCCACATGCCTGCCTCCATGCCGGAATGCGCGGCATGGAAGGCGCTGCCCTCCTGCTCAACGGGCCGTCAGGATTATTGACACCAGAAATGCCCCGTGTGCCCAAAACAGTATCTGCCCAGAATCCGGATCCCGATTCCCGGCTCTCCCCCCCCCCCCCCGCCGGGGTCCCCACACCCACACACGATCCCCTCCTCGCATGCTTGTCACCCAAACAGCCACCGGGGCGTGTATGCAGCAGGTGCCAACGAGCGGTAGTAAGAGCAATATAGACCAATCTACCACAGGCCAAACCGAGACGCAAGTAGCACACTCCAGACTTGTGCGGCTGTCCCCCGCAGGTAGCATGTGACCCCCGGTCCGGGGCTGGAATCAGGGGTGCTAATGGCTGCATCGAAACCGGCAGGGGTACCGCAGTGGTAGTAAGCACACTGCAAAATGAGAGCCTGTCTCTGCCTGCCTGGAGGTTGAACACCGGCAAGACAGTAGCATGGCTGTAGTGAATGATCCGATTGGTTGCATGCAAGCCCAATCTGATGCTTGTGGGGGCTCTGATTAGATATGGACGAGTAGGTATCCAAAACGTACCATGCGCATACACAGTTTATACACATGCATATCGCGTTTGGTGTGCGCCCCCCGTCACGACTGGCGGCCCTTTTGATAGCCCCGGCGCTGCCCGTCATTGAGCCTCCCCTCACCACAAAATCCATGCGCCGGCACATGGCCGGTGAGTGTTTGCTTTCTTTGCTTGACTTTACACTACTAGCAGCACCCGCCCCCTGCGCGCCGGCACCAGCCGGGTGTCTACCACTCAGTGTCATCGACGTAGTCGTCGCTGTCGCTGCCGTCGTCGGCGGGCAGCAGGCCGTTGGTGCGCAGGAACCCCACGCCGCAGCCGATCATCTCGTCGCGCAGCTTGAGCGGGAAGACGCCGGCGTCCTTGTCCTGCGCGATGACGATCTTGCAGAAGTCGCCCTCGGTGACGATGCTCTCGCCGGGCTTGGTGCCCACGACGTGGCTGACGGGCTTGAGGAGGTCGGTCATCCAGGCGGACAGCGTGACGTTCTTCTCCGCCGCCAGCTTGGCGGGCAGGTGGCCGATGATGGCCAGTGCGCTGTCGCCTGCCGACAGGAACACCTTGCCGATCTCGCCGGCGCCGCCCTTGCGCTCCTCCGCCGACTCGTCCACCTCCAGGTTGGCGCCCTCCATGGTCTTCTCCAGGTACGCCATCTCGCCCTTGGCCTCGTCCATGGAGATGTTGAAGAAGCTGACGCCGCCCAGCGCCTGCGTGCCGCTGAGGTCGATGCCCTTCTTGCCGCCCTCCTTGATGCACGCCTTCACGCGCTTGGCGTCGAGCTCGGCCATTGTAAACTGCTGCGGCGTGCGGCCATAGTGTTCGGGGAGAAGGGGGGGGGGGGGGGGGGGGGGGGGGGGGGGGGGGGTCAAGGCAAGGCATATCAGCACCCGAGACCACAATTTCCTCTCCCAACATGCCATCTGGTGACACATTACCGCCGGTATAGCAGGTGCCCGCTTCCCTTAGATGAAGAAAACACCGCTGGCTGTTGCGCAGTACATACGCAGTGGCCGCTCGCCGCGACAGTAGCTACAGCACACTTCTGCCCATGCGACCGACAACACCTTGCGAGTGTGTGTGCGTGTGTGTGTGTGAAGCCGCCGCTGAACCCATTCACAACGGCGGAAAAAGATGCGCTACTTCAGGCAGGTGCGACTTCGCCGCCGCCGCCGACAGATCTGGCTGCGAGATATGCTGTCTGAGCAGCCCTCGGGGTGTATCAAAAACGCAGCTGTGAGCTGCTTGCCTGATTGCTTACGGGTAGGCGAATGGGACAGGGGGACGGGGGGGGCGGCCGGTGGCGGCGCGCGGCCGAGCTGGTGCTCGGGCAGAGACCGGCCACCGGGGCAGGGCAGGGGCCGATCACAGTCCCCCGACCATCGCCGGGCGCGCACGCGGAAGGGAATATCACAGAAATTGATAGGGTTGAGGGAAAGCGGTGCAGCCACGACGGGCGGGGCGGGCGGGTGCGCACTTGGTAGAGGGGAGGTGCGGGACGGGGTGGGGTGTTGAAAGCTGGTGTGTGGGAGCGGTTTTGGCGGCGGCGGCGGCCTCGGCATTCCCACTTCGTGAGGGGGTGCCGTAAGTCCCGCCGACGTGCTGCCCCGCCCGCCAGCGCGCGCGGACCTCGCGTCCTCTGGTCATCCGTGTCCCCGACCCCGTTGAATCTGCGTTCTGGGTACGGAGTCGCTAGTGATTTACTAATTTACGAGTGTAGTCGTATTAGTCGCTATATCCGTTCGCCACATTCCCATGGTCGCATTCATCTGGACATCTAGCGACTATTTTTGCTACCTGGCTGGTACGGTACGGGTCCTCGTGTAGGACGATGTTTAAGGTGTTATTTATGAGGGCAGGGCTAGAACCCTAAATTTGCCACACGTAGGACGAACCCAACAGTACTTTATTGCCCTATCCAGCCAGGATAATAAACTTTCGACGGATTTCTTTTGCAGCTCTTCTGCTGCTGGCCCATGCTAAGTCAATTTCTTTGGCAGACCTTCTGCTGCCTTCTGCCGCTAGCTCACGTAAATAATAGTTTCCTTGGCAGACCTAAGCTAAATACCGGTACTGTAGGTTATTTTACTAGGCGGGATTTCCTCCCAATAAGTTCATCCCCATCCCCCGCCCCGCTAAGGTCAAATACGGAGCGCTGCTTCAGCGCTTTGGTGCCTGCTTGCTGCCTCCCGTAGTACTTGACCTCCACCCGACTCTACCCTGTCTACAGTATTAACCATACTCGCCATCCCTCAGAAACAATCGGTAGTTCGCCCAGCATCACATCTTGCGGTCCACCGCAACCTTCCCTCCAAGACCTAGTTTCCTCCAGTACCCGGGCCCGAAATCAGCTGTCTCGTGAGGATGACGCTTCGCCGTGCAACGCTTCGCGGGCTGACTTGGCTGGCGTCTAGCCACGGCGTCGCGCCCGCCGCTCGCTGCGGCGCTGCGGCAATGGGCGCCGGGCCAGGACGACAGCCTGGGTTTCTAGGGTTTCGTGCTTTTGCGGGGATTGCTGGCCAGCCGTTCGGGGCGGCGCCTCTGCTTCGAGGACCGCCGCGAGCGACTGCCAGCACGCGGGGGCTCGCCACCAGCGTTGCGGACCTGCAGGATAAGGTCGACCAGCTGAATGACCTATTTGTGGAGGCGCGCGACGAGATCGAATTTGCCACGGAGGTGTGACACCGAACTAGGGCTATTAAACCCTGCCTGCTGGTACACTGGGGGCGGAAACGCTATTGGCTGACGCCCCCGCCCGGGCCCGCGGGTTGCCAGGACGCCGAGACGGTGTATTTCAACGAGAGTGCAGAGGCGGCGCGGAAGGCGGTGTGGGAGGTGATGACGTTGTGGGAGGAGGTGCTGGGGCAGCTGGACGAGGCGGAGCGCGGGAAGCTGCAGCGCGGGATGGGCATGAAGATGGAGCAGCTCAAGGCGGAGCTCTCGCAGCTGGACACCCTTCACGACTGAACTACAGGTACCCGTACCGTACCCGAGGCTGCTCGCCAAAGCAGAGCAGAGGCTGGAGGTTTAGGATAAGAAACTCAGGAATATCTAAACTTTAAGGTAAGGGGTCTCATTCCGCGCCCCAAAGACTCCGCTGACAACATCACAGCAGCAAAGTTACAGAGGGTGGGGCGCCCAGGGAAGGCCCGGGCCGGGCTCGTCTAGAGGGGTTACTGGAGACACGGGCTGCGCGGATTTAAGGTACGGTGCTTGAGCGGGACGCTGACGGTAGACTGGGCGGGCACTGTGCGGGTCACTCCGCGGCATTGGGTGCGTCCTCCTTGAAGGTGAAGCGCAGCGCCTCGCGCGGCATGCCCAGCGCCTCCGCCGCCACAGCCGACGGGCGCGCGCGCCCTCCGGTGCCGCCGCCGCCGCCGGCCTCGCGCATGAACGCCGCCAGCGTCAGGCCGCAGGTCGCCGGGCCCAGGGAGGCGCGCGGGGCCGCCTCGTGCGGCGGCCCGGCGGCCATCTCCCGGCCCGAGCTCACCTGGGCCGAGTCCAGCGGCATCATTGGCAGCCCAAATAGAGACAGCGCGCGAGCTCGCTCCTGCTCGCCCTGCAGGAGGGGATGGGTTGGAGGGGTGAGGGGGGGATCATGGTAGCTCGGCCACATCAGAGTCTCAAATTTGACATTTGCTTCGGCTATGACCACGCAGTGAACTGGCCAGCTGTCTCAAGTCCCGGCACCGTCAACCCGCCTATGACCGGCATTGTGGCCCGCGGCATATCACAGTCCGAAGGCCAAGATCAGAGCCTAAGTATGATTGGGAGCACCCGCATGAGGGAGAGACATCGTGCAGCAGAAGGGCGCATAGGGGGTGTGGGGCGCTCACCAGCCCCACAGTCAGCCGGGCCGAGGCGGAGACGTCCTGCAAGATGGAGTGCCGCATGGCGCCGCTCTGGGCGCTGATGTGCGACACCAAGCTGGACATGCGGCTCCGGAAGGACTCCCTGCGCCGCACGGAGGCTGTACGGGTGAGCTGGAGGAGATTGCCGGGTGACGCAGGGGAACAGCAGGAGCGGCTAGCTCGCAGGGGGGAGGGGGGGGGGGGGGGGGGGGCTGGCTGACCGGGAGCCCGCGCTGCCGCACTGCTCCGCCTCCTCCTGGAACCCAACGGCCCGTCTGCGTGCCTGCGTCGGCGGCGGCGGCGGCGGCGCGGCCGGCAGCGCCCCCTCCGGCGACGGCCCCGCCTCCAGCGCCTCCCACAGCGGGTTGTCGTGTACCGCGCTGCTGGCGGACTGGCCGCGGGAGGTCTTGCGGCTGGCGGCGCTTGACGGCGGGGAAATGACGGTGATTGTCGCGATCACGTTGTCCTCGCGTTCTGCGGTGGGCCGCCGCGGGTCAACCTCCTCCCTCGCTCCTCCTCCCTTCCCCTCCCCCCCCCCCCCCCCTTTTAGTGCCATTGAAGAACCACAGGGGGGGGCACCTATGCTCGCAGGGGCTCCGGATGGAACAAGCAGATACACGCCCACGAGGATGATGGCGACTCCCAGCGCGAACATCATGGTCTGGAGGGAGAGGGTGGGAGGAGGGGAGGTAAGACCGGCAGTGCAGTGCCACGGATGGGTACAAATAATGCAGGGCAATAATATGCATAAACCCCAAAACCCTGTTCAGGCGCCGACGCGGTCATAAGAACACTGCGAATGAGAACCTGCCCGGCTTGTTGAGGACAGATGTGGACGAAACTGCAGCGGAACCACAACAAAGAATGTGAAACACACACACATATTCAAACATATACGTGTACTTGTATGTATGTATGTATATACATTTAGATGTGTATATACACACATGAATATAAACAGATACACATGAAACACACACATTTCAGTGTGTGGAGCATGCTGCCATGAATCGATGGTGTGTCAGCAGAGACTTGCCATCTGATGGGGGCATCGAGAGATTGGCATGAACATGCATATATGCGGAGGTGTTTATTTGTTGTTTGAGCCGCCGCATTTGTCCTCATGACGATATATCTCCATCGAATCGGGTGAAATGTGAGGGCGTTGGTCGGCGTGGTTGTGGGTGTGGGGGCGGGTGCCGTTGACCAGCATTGGCCGACTCGCCTGAAGAAAGGTGAAAGCGTCAAACTCGGCAAAGTAGATGCCGCCGCAGAGGATGCCGAACAGCGTCCACGCCAGCTGCAGCAGCGGGATGATCATCACGGCGTCGAATATCTGGATGCCCTGGTCCATCCGGGACACCCAGAACACCGCTATGGCTGCCAACAGCGCCACCACCTGTGCAGCGACCGCAAACGTCGGTGAACAACCGCACATGGGCCGCTTCGGCTGGGGGTCGGGGTGCGGCAGGTGCCGGCTCCTCACCACGTAGGTGTACCATTCGGTGAAGGGGTTGTCGCCGGCGACAATCCAGCGCACTCCGATGACGGCCAGCGACTTGCTCAGCATGACCGCCTGGGTCCCTGGAAGCGCGGCATACAGTGCAAAGCAAAGCTACCCAAAAAGACAAGTATCAGCTCCTCCACCGGTTGACACACGTGCCATTGAAATGGTAGGTGTGGCAGATTGCCAAGGGGGGGGGGGGGGGGGAGGGGCAACAGATGGGTAGCTCTGCGCCGGGTGGGTCGTCAGATCTCACCGGAACACTCTTCACCCATGCCCCTCGGCTTGAAATCGAAGCTTCCTGCTCCAGCTTGGTAAGCCCCAGGCGGAAGAGGGCGTACGCGATCGGCACCACTGCAACGTGCCACGTTCCGCGTAGCGTCAGCCAGCAGACTGTGTCCCCGCCAACGCGCGGGCTGCTTGGGAGGTGAGCGGGATTCGCACCGACGGCAAGGGCAGCGAGGTAGATGATGTAGGGTAGCCGGGTGTAGAAAGCTTTCAGGTCAGCGACGGTGTACAGCGGGCTGCTCTTGCTGCTAAACACCACCATGAGGATGTTGCCGGCCAGGATGGCGGCGGTGGCGGCATACACCCGCCCGGGCACGGTCTCCCGGTGCAGGAAGCGCACGCATGCTACGTTGGAGACAAACTGAACGGAGCTCATGGCAGCGATCATGGATTGCGCCGCCAAACCTGCGGTCGTACGCCGGCGCCAAACACTTGACTTAGGACATAAGTTGTCAGTTCCACAACCGACAGTGGTTGCCTCTGAAACGGTGGCACATTAACACTAGCTAACATAGAAAGCAATATAGAAAGCAACTTTATGGAGTGCTATGGAAGGGTCTGCATTATTGGACGCTGGATGCCTGTGATAAACGGGCGTGATTACGGTAACTACCCAAACGTATTTTGATCGCAGCGTTACTGATGCAGCATTGCGATGTACGATATCATGCAAGGACTGGGAATACTGTATAAGTACTCGAATGTCGCGGCACATCTCCGCACCAGCTGCCGTCGACAGTATGTCCAAGAGACGTTTCTATGCCACGTGACAGTCGGCAGCTCCACTTGACGCTGAAATACAGCGCCCGCGGTATATTCTCATGGTGTCACCATGTAGCAATAAAAGCAGGCATGGGATTGCTCACTTCATGCGAGACTGCGGTGGGCCCACTCTTACCCAACGAGGCAAAGTTCCCAATGTTGCCGGCAAGGAAGCATATCACGCCCAGTCGCCACATCCAGGAGTTCCTGGGGCAATGGCACAAGGAAGCAGAACGCGCGTTCCAATGAGGTTGCCTCGGAGAGTACTGTGCTGGCACACGGCATCCCTATTAAGCTGCCTCTGTCATCACCACCGCCTCAGCAGGTGAGACAGCAAGGGTAACTCTGCCGCGCATCACGGGATGTGCATCATGCATTCCCGACACTTGCACATCCCCGAATGTGCATAATGCCTGACATGTATTCAGTGAGCCGGGGTAGAGTGTCCTGTGACAGCATGAGTCACTGATACATGCCGTGCTGGATGTGTCACACCATATCTTTGGTGAGTTTTGTTGGGTCTCCTCCGGTGCTTCCTTGTCAGGTCCACGCTGGGAGGCCGCGTTCAGCTCCGCCGCTCTGTCGATGCTGGTGTAGCCGGCTTTCATGAGATTCTGCCGGGCCGAACACCGTGAAATGCTGCAAATAGAGTGACAATTGCAGCATCACGACACGCGAAGAGGAGCAGCAACGTGTGGGTGCTGGAATGAGTGAAAAATATAGCGGGAACTGGGGTGTGCGTGTGTGTCTGAGGGTGGGAGGGGGGGGGGGGGGGGGGGGGGTAAACGGGCCAGGGGGAGAAAAACTCACCATTCCGACGTTGACACTCACATTGGCGACCTGAGTAACAGCAGCGCGCAGCACGTAGTCAAAGCGGGTGAGGACACTGCCTACGTTGATACGTACTCGAAATGGGTCGATGGGTGGGCGCACCGTGCATAGCGCAGCTCCCCACACCCACAGCTCCACCATTGCCGACAGTCTCCCGACCGGGAACCGCCTTCAGTGCAAACGAACGCAAAAGTGGCCGCCTACACGGCTGGGCCGCGACGCGCCGCCCAGCGACCTCACGGCTAGGATAAAGCTGGCTCGGTGCTAATGTTCTTCCTTCAGGAAACGCTATGCAGTAAATGACCGAGCCTGCACTGTTACTTTCCTGGCTGTAACTAGCGGTCGGCTACTTGCTGCACTTGCCCTTCGAGCGGAATTGTCGTCCGCTGCCTATCCGCCGGGTAGCTCAGTTTGCTTAGGCCTGTTCGAGCCGACCTAAATTCCTACCACAGTAGCTATGTCACACAGCAGCGATGTGCGCGGCGATGAGGGCTGCAGGCCAAAGTGGCCAAAGTGGCCAGTTGGCTGTCAGGCAGCATGCGCCGAGGTGCGCGGCTGGCTGGCTGCCCCGGCTGTTCCGGTGTCCTGTGTTCCAGTAGTCGGTATCAGTAGTGGGGTAAAAAATGCCCCGCGGACCGCGGGTTGCGGATACATTACGGGTTTCCAGCGTATGGTAGCGGCTCTCGCTCTCTGAATACCGGTACTATCCGGGAATCAGGGCATTTTACCAGACCGGCGCGTGCAGATGGCGGTCATGTAAGCGACATCATAATGTAATATATAATATAGCAGGCTGTTCATAATACACGTTGGGTATCAATGCGGCAGATCTGTTCGCAATGTGTCGGTTGAAGTCCCTCGGGGATTCCGAGGGCGCGCGGTCATCAGTGCAGTGGTGGCATTGTGGCAAGTACCTCGTACGAACGGTAATCCTTCGGCGCCTTCGGTTCATCTACGGGTACCCTGTACGTGTATTCTGGAGCTCTGCTGGATTATTGGCGCGGGCGGCGGCATCATCACAGATTGTGCTCGACAGTATTCTAGCAGATCACAGTGACTACTGTACATATATTCCCATGAGCTTCATGATTCAGTTTAACTCAAGTCCTTATTACATAAATATACGCAGTCTATAGCGGCGTACGGCGACTGGCTGGTCCTGTACTGCCATAAAGCAAACCCAGGAGAATGCGTTAATTAATACATTATGCTGCTGGTGTTGAAATATATTATTGGTCGCTATACTACGCAATATTTAATTAATGTTAGCGGTACCCGGTAGGCTGGCGGTAGAATGTCGAACAGTATAGAATCCCACTGGGGTCGGCACTCTCGAAAATCATTCGCGAACCCCTGGCGAAAGCCTTCGCGAATTCCACTTCGCGAACACCGACTTCGATCGCGGTAAGGATTATTAATCGGTAGTGGGGGTGCTGTTTTCTCGATCTCACTCGCATTATCGTGATGCCGCCGTCCGCGCGCGGCGGCGCACGGTAGGTCGGACGCGCCTGCCACCACCACAGGCCACAGCCGCCCCGGCACGAATGAGTCCTCCACCAGCAGCAGAGTCGTTTCTTGCTTGCTCGCGAGCAATTCGAGTGCTTTGCGAACAATTATCACAAGCGGGTTCGAACAATTCGCAAATTAATTCGTTCATCCCGTGTCCGCTCGGTTGAGCGGTCGTCTCGTACGTACGCGAGAGGTCCCGGGATCGATTCATGGTCGATGCATTTCGGCAATATCGTCCAGGCGTGTCCTGGGTTTACCCGGTTGATGCATTAGCCCTTCGGGGTTCGAATAAGGAAATGGTTTACGGGCTATGCCAGACGACCTACGATTGCAACTGGCGCAAAAGGTCAAGTGTTGGGGCGGCTTCAACCGATGTCATCCCGGGGCGAATTTTACTTTTGCTTTCGCAAATTCCCATAGCGCGGCGGGCAAGGTAGTAGCGACTACTTACATATTTAATAGAAACTGCTTACTTCTGGGTTTCTTGAAAGTTGCATTTAGCACATATAATCACATAAAAACTGCTCAATCGTATCATGATTATAATGTGTAAATATATTGCAATTTTACAGCACACTGGATGTCTTTTAATTGGGGGGGGGGGGGGTCTTCAATTCAGGTATTCTTAGTTAATTCATTACTTTGTGGCCTTTTGCTGCCTATGAAGCGATGATTATACAATGCTTGAATCATTTATTAGGTCATCAGCATATGGAAATAAACCCAAAATACTTACCCCCCCCCCCCCCCCCCCACCACCTATAATCCCTCGAAATCGCGAGTACGCGAGTTCCGTACGGGTAGTAGTAAAAAGTTCGCGAGTCGAGCTCGAGGTTTGTCGCCTGAGATGGCCCCGCCCGTTTGAAGGATTGTTCGCATTTCCCCGAATTCACGAAGTACACTCGCGAACACATACTGCTCGCGATGTGATCTAAACTACACCCCTCCACATAAGTCCCAGGCCCCTTTCTCGCCGAATTCGAGCTTACGAATGGTAGGGCAGCTACAACTATGGTGTACGGCCTGAAATCCTGGAATGCTGCACATTTATGCTCAGCCTTCATCACCATAGGGTGTACCCAACCACTTTGGCCCTGATAAGCGTCACATTGAGCGTTTCCAATACCCCCACCACAACGGGGTTTGATGCCTCGCTCGTCCCGCCGCGCATGCATGGACCATTGCATGTGGGATGGCCATGGGTGGGCGAGGATACATGTCAGCAAAGAGGCTAGCGTATTTGTGGTTGCTGGGGTGGGACCATAGCGGCGTGCGCCCGTGCACGACGTGGCGTGATACCATCGCCACTGCAGTCTTGCCTTACTTGCGGTGCAGCTCTCAAGCTCGCGGTATCGCTCGGCGCGTTGCGAGAAAATGTCAGAACATTTCCAAATATAGATACCACTAAAATCTACGCCAGCAGGGCTACATTCTTCACAATTTCAGCACGGTCGTTTGAGGTCATTTGGGTACTTTTCGAGTTTTTTAGGAATAATATGTCGAAATGTGGCGTCCGTGTCAGCGTGCAGTCCACACATTTGCGTGAAAGTTAACGCGAAGTGGATCTCTAAACATGCTACACGATGGTTGGACAGTGTGTTACGTGTGCTCGTGCACGGACCACTCATACTTGGCACATGCCCCCCTCGAGCGATGCCCCCGGCCGCCATGCCGGATCTCCCCTTTCACAACAATATTTCCACCACCATCGACGCATTAAGGTGCACACCATTGCCGTCCCACTGGGCTCGCCGTGGAGCGGTATGAGCCTACGGCCATGCACTACTATAGAAAAACTTGCCCTAAGGTAAGGAGGCCGCAAGAACCTTCTCACGCATGCGCGTGCAGCGATCACAACTGGATTTTGTCCATGATTTTGCCCATAACCCATCGTCATCGGCACGTAGGGCTTCGTCCAGGTCGTGAAGGACCTATTTTCACTGCCCTACTTATATGGTGGACAGTTATCACACCAAGGGTGATGTGGTTTGAGTACCGGGGCAGTGGTGTCCCATACCCATTTATGCACACGAGCGGCGCAATTTGTGGTTTTGAACTGCGTACGCCAGAAGCTTTGCTTTTTCATGAATGGAAGTGTTGACGGCAACGGCTACCGCGTGGCAGTATTTCGGGTGTATCGCGCTATCGCGGCATACCCCCCCCCCCCCCCCCCAGCCGCACGCCCCTGAGTAGCATGCATGCAACCGCGCACGGTCTCAGTTTACCCGCGCATGGGCGTGTGGGTCGAATTCGCAAACCTCACAATTATGTGGAGGGGTGCTGTTGTTTATGGGGTTCCCAACAATTTATAACTGTCCTAGTACTACCCGCACGGTCTGTTGGTGGTTTCAACCGGTTAAGTTACCGGTACCATCATGTTTCAGTACGGGCTACCCCATCGCCCGCGAGCCCTGCGCTCCGTCCCGGCATGGAGCTACCAAGTACAAGCAACCACCAACGGCTCGCATGCCATCTTGAGGCTCTCTGCCTTCGGCAGCGGTTTCACGTATTTTGCGCGCGAGGGCGGTCGTAGAGGCCGATCAAGTCCGCACCTACCGCACGGTTCCTTTTCCCGGTACTGTTCGAGTCGTCATGCATGCCGCGCACATGCGTTACAACATGAGGAAGCGATAGACAACCCCTCGGTAACGTGGTTTTTCCGACTCGTGCGCCCGAAGTCGTTTTCTGTTTTTGCCTTGGCTTTGCGGCTAGGACGTTTTCGGGTGGCGATGCGCACGGTATGGAATTAGAGCTGGGGGGTCCCCGCTGGTGGGGGGGGGGGGGGGGGGCGGGGGGGGCGGGGTGTTCAACCTCAACACACGAAGCCAAGTCGCAGTACGGGTTATCGACTTGTCGCAGGCGCTCCCGCAGTGGACAACCCTCTCATAGTAGTCAATAACTCTTCAGGTTGGTAAGGCGGACGCACTCGGTACCATGGCCGCTGCTCGTCACGGTTGCCAACGACGGCAACTACGACTGCCGCAACAAATCGGCGCGGACGGAAGAGGACGTCCGTGTCGTCATGATGCCCGCTTACCGTCCTGCAAGACACTTCAACCCGGTCCTCGTGTCCTCGCCGCATGGCGTCGTGGCATCAACCGTCGTTACACGTTGTGGTTTTCCGAAACTACCCGCGTGTTAATTGATCGGTTACGGGGATGGCGCCGCTCATGCGCCTATGTTTTGAGACGAGAGCTCGTTGCCCTCGCCGTGACCGTGCCGCAGCAACGTTTGCTCTGGTTGCGGTGATGGGAAGCGTATGCTGCGCGGCTCGGTCAAGCACGTGCCCGACGCTTCCGCCTACTGCAACGTCATCGTCACCACAAGAACAACGACAACATGTTGCTTCCCACCGCGGGCTGCAGCTCTACCACATGACGTGCTTGACGTCTCGTGGTGACCGGAACAACCCATGTTCGACTCCAGGCTCAGAACCTCGGCGGCCGTCGCTGGTGCAGCAGCGGCGGCCGCTTCGTCGTTACCCTCGCCCCAACATCACTGGCATCGTTACGGGCTGGCGTAGGCTACCCGAGCCTCAACTACGCCGGCCAACCCTGCTCCCGACGACGTTACGGCATCCCATCTCTGACAACACGAGCTGCCCCCCGGGGTTGCGGCTCTGCCACTTAACGCGACTTGCGCATTTCGTGGCGTCATCGTATAGGTCCGCGACATATAGTGAGGTGGTTGGCAACCGTCGCTCATTGGTGCAGCAGCGGCGGCCACCTCACCGCACTCCGCGATGCGAGACCCGCGCAGACAACGTTCCGATCCGGGAGATCTTCTGCGACGTCGCCGGCAACCGACCCACATAAGCACCGGACCGTACGGCACGACCACATTGAGTCCCATGTCCCTGCGCCCCGATGCGTTGTGAGTTTCAGGTGCCGCCCCGCCCGCGTGCGAGGCGGCGGGACGATCGCCGCTGGTGCCGGCAGCGGCCGCCGTCATCGCGCGGGGTTGCTTGCGTGTCCACCCCTCGTAATGCAAACCGCCAGTAAATGTGCAGACTGAGTTACCGTCTCGTCACGGACAGCGTACCGCATATACTTCACCTGGATGTACGCGGCACGCTTGCGCGCCCGCGCGCGCAGCTGAGCAGCTCTTACTCGTCCTACTACTGGTATTTGTGCCGCTCAGCTGGGCACTCGTCGCCAACGTGGACGTTCTTGCTGGCCTATCTAGAGTTTTGATTCATTTTGCGACACGTCCGCCTATGTCGCGCCGGCGTTCGCGCCGTCAACATCTCCCATCGGCGCATGTTATGCGCATGCGCCTCGATAGAGGCTCCTAACCTCTCGGCGCGATACTCTCCTACAACTCAAGACATTTTCCGCCGCCTTCATCATCTGGTCGGCACGCTTGCCGACTGCCCACGCTCGCAGGAGTAAACGAAGCGCGTGTAACTGGCGAAACTAGACTCGATTGCAAGTTTGAAATCATCCAAATTAGTTTATGGGGTTTCCCAACAATTCAATAAACTGTCCTAGTATGCCCCGTACGGTATGTTGGTGGTTTCAACCGGTTTAGTTACCGGTACCATCATTTTTTCAGTACGGGCTGCCCCATCGCCCGCGAGCCACGCGCTCCCGGCCGGGGCGGAGCTACTTCTTAGTACAGCCACAACAACTCGCCTGTTATAGCTTTCAGCTCGCTGCCTTCGGCAGCACCCTCCCGTTTCCGTTTCCGCCATGCAGGCTCCTCCTCCGATTTAATTCCCCCGCCCCTTTTTCGCTGAGCCTTCCTAGCCATGAAATGTCAATTCTTCCGTGTAAAACAGCCTCCGAATCTTTTTGGCTCGACTCGATTGCAAGTTTGAAATACCAATATCATGAATACCCCTTGATTACTAGAATTCTAGCGCAGCAAGGTATATCCCTTGTCCGCTCGGTTGAGCGGTCGTCTCGTACGCGAGAGGTCCGGGTATCGAATCCTAGCCGATGCATTTTCGACAATTTCGTCCCGGCGTGTCCTGGGTTTCCCCGCCGGTTGATGCATTAGCCCTTCGGGGTTCGAATGAGGCAATGGTCTACGGGCTATGCCAGACCTACGACTGCAGTTGGCGCAAGAGGTCAAGTACTGGGGCGGCTTCGGCCCACGTCCCGGGGCGAACTTAACTTATTTTACTTCAGTTTTCGTCTAGCGCAGCAAGACCCATCAGACGCGGACTCGTAATCTTTACCCGTAGGGAGTTGCGCTGGTTGCGATATTGACCTGATGTATTAAAATACAACAGGTTCCGCGCTTGTCACTTGCCCTGGCCCCACGTGTGGTATTGATCCCTTATGGCTTCGCTCTACGGATGGCTCGAACCGGAGCGCTACGGATTTCATCGTGGACCATCTACCCATATGCCCCGTAGCGAACTACAAGCACCGCATGCATACCGCTTTGAAGAACCTGTGGGCATCTGTGGCAATTGATGCGGGGGCGGTGCTTGACCGGAACCGTTCGGGAGCCGGCGACTTGACCCTTGAGACGAGTGGGCTGCGCCCAGCGGACCGCTCGCAACCGTCGGACCTGACGCTGGCGGGGTGGGGGGGGGGGGGGGGGGGCGGCGTGCGATTACATGATCGACTTCGCGTGCGTGTCCTCTACGACCCCCACTTGGAGCAACGACCCCCGCTGGTGCATCCCGGGAATCGCGGCGACCGAGGCGGAGCATGCTAAGTTGGCAGCGGACCGGGCGTCTTCCGCCCCAGTGCAGGGTGTTCACCGGTACTACCCTTTTGTGGTTGAGGACCGCGGCCGTCTCGGGAAGTCCGCTTTGACGGTGGTCTACATCTTCGCGGTGCTGTTGGCTGTGCGCAACTTCCCTGGCGGTCCTTCCGCCCCGACCTCTTGCTTTCTTCGTGGTCAATCCGTTCAGGCACTTCGGAACTTTGTCGCCAGCCAACCTGCTGAGTTCCGCCGTCACCTGTCGCGCACACGGCGGGGGTTGTTGCAGCGGGTCTCGGCTTGCGTGCATGGTACCCTGGGCGGCATTCTCTCTGCCGGTGTGCAGATGGCCAAGTCTGATGCGTGTGCTCGTGCCCACTCCACGTCTTCTCATGTTGCTGCTTCCACCCCGCAGTTGCTGTAGAGGACCTTTCTGATTGCCCTTTTCTTTGGTGATTTCCGATATCGCCTTCTGCTGCTAGCTCATGTAATTATATTAAAATACAACCAACACATATATAAAATGTAGAAGCGAGATATGTATACGATTATTATTCGAATGATTCCAACCGACCCGCGCGCCCGAGCTCAGCATATTTACCGGGCCGCCCAGACAAAGCCCGGCAAGCGGCCCAGCACAGCACCACTACGCACGATACGAGTTGCTGCTTGTTGCTACGTCGCTACGTCGCTACCCTGTAGCTCAGCATACCGCAGCCCGCTCGCTCTGTCACCACAGTCACACCAGACACCGAGGGTATAAATAGCCAAGCCTGTAAGCTCGCCCAGTAACGATAGGTGCCGGTATATCCACGCAACACGCAGCCGACAGTCGACTCAAGCATTTCTCTCGTCCGTGTTAGGTCCGTCGCCAGAGGGCAGACGAATCGGCTGTCTCATCACCACTGCGTGCTATCACACCGCCACTGACAGATCTCACGCCTCGCTGCAATTACTTCGGCGCTGCCTCTCTGGTACGTTGGTACACGCTGAATTCCCCAGCAGCAACCGCACGATACCGGTCTGCCACAACGTAGTCATTACCTCGCCCTGCTTCCACATATTATCAGTGCAACATGAGCACTGAGCTGAGCCCAGCGTTGATCGCCGGCCTAGCCTGGGCGGGCATCGGATGCCCTCCGCACTGGCCAGTGGAAGTACAGCACCCGACTCGCGATGCCGCCCTTTTGTACTCATTATGCGTGCTGATGGCGCTAAGCTTCCTCTCCGGATACTCGTTTAATCCACGAAGAGCGTCTGTACTGCATCCCAACCAGACTACACCCGCCGTAGTGACTCATGCGAGGCGTGAAGCGCCAAGTTACGAGGTCGGTGCTGCGTTCGCTACCCCGGGAGAGGAGTATGAGGCACCGGGCACAGGGGAGCAACTCGAAACACCGCCGGCCGACACCGACAACCACCCCGCCGCGCACAGAGGAGCTGAGGCCGCACCGTTTGCCCAACCTGCCCCCCTGGGCCACGCGGATGCAGCGGCCCAAGTGGATATTATTCCGCCGCCAGTTGCCGTCCCCGTTGATGGCCAGGCAACGCCAGGCACGGTGGTGTACGATTTCTCAGAAAGCTGTCGCTGGGTAGCACCTACGGTCGACCGTCACTTAGCGAACGTGGCGCAGCGACTAATTGCAGCAGTGGAGGAGCTCTTGTCTTCTTCCATCGCCGAAGAGGGATTCAACTCGATTGAATCAAAGCTACGCGAAAGCTTGGCGCGTACACTCAACCCAGAGCTCGCAGGCACACTTGCGACCTCCGTGGACGCGCATGTGAAGGAGCGTGCGAGAGAGGTCAGGCTGAATGACAGCACCCGTAACATCACAAACTTGAAAAACTCTCTTGGGGGCGTCCCTCAATCTCCAAAGAAGACGCAAGGCCTTCAGATCTTCCGCCGTCTGTCTGGCCGAGGATACACGGCCTTCAGTGCAGAGTCGTACCAGTCTGCCAGCTATTACCTGGCGGTCACTGAGCTTGTCATGGGAATGCCATTTGATTCTTGGGTAGATGAGGATTTGTTGGGGCGCTTTGACGCTGTCGCCTAGACTCAACACTGGTGGTGTTCGACTTCCTCGGTGGTTATCTGTGGTAAACTACCATATTTAATCACAAATACAAGTCATGTGTCATGCGGTATTTCTTCAATCATCATACAACCTGCTGAGCTCAAGTCATGTGTCACACCCCCATAAATCAGACCCCTGTGCCTCGTCGTTCCACTGCGCAGGAGCTTAGAAATTCGCTTTTCTCGGCGTTTCCTGTCATGATTACACTGTGCGCGGGGGGGGGGGGGGGGGGGGGGCAATTGCCATGCTATGTGCATTATGGCATTTAGACTCCGGCCACAAATTGACATGCCAATATAAATATACAAAGCAGTTTGGTAAATGCATTTACTCTGTAACCCCCCCTCCCAATGCGGGAAATTGTACTGAAATTTATCAGAAAGATATATATCAGAAAACACCGCGAGAATGCCACACGGATTCCCCGTCTCACTGGCGATGCAAAACAATCCACCATTTCTGCTACGGCCTGCAAACCCAACTGAGTGTCACAGCAGGGTAAAGCCGCAGGTCAGGGAATCAATAGAACATTATCGGGCATCATCAACATGCCATAGGGGATCGGCACGGATAAGGCTCCGAATGGTCAGGATATGTAAATGTCCCAACATATCTTATGGTCTGAAAAGCTCATAGCACTGATGCAATCCGTGGTCAGTGCTTGACCATTTCCTGCTCTGCGGGCAATCACCGCCTGATTTGTAGGTTGTCCGTCACATCGTTTTGTCAGGCGGATGCAGATACAGTACTTGTAAGCGTTCCATAATATGGGGTCATCCAGTGACTGTGAGCTGAAATCAGATGGTAGCATGGCATTGGCGACGTAAGCGAAGCTTTCACCTGCAGAGGCGAGACGCGCTATGGGTTCCAAATTGATGAATGGTTTACACCCCAGCCTATATTGATTATATCGATCGCATAGGAGGAAGGAATCTACTTGACGGTGATCTTGCCAACCATGCCGGCGCCCTGGTGAGGCTCGCAGTAGTAGCCGTACTCGCCGGGGGCGGTCAGCTTGACCTCGTAGGTCTCGCCGGGGGCGTTCAGGTAGTCGTCGCGGGACAGGGCGTCGGCGTTCACGCCCTCCTGTGATGGCGATGGGTGCGGAGCATACACAAACAGTCGTTAAGTACAGGAGCGTCATACGTCACCTCTCACCGGGAGATCTCGTCCACGCAGCAGACCGACGCTCACAGCGCCACGCGCAGAAACGTCGGGCTGCGACCGGTTTCGGTGTTTCGGCGGTAAGGCTGGTACAGTGGGGGAGCTAGCAGCTCGGTGCTCGGTGCCTGGAACGTGAGCACGAGTGACGAGGGCGGAAGGGCGATTAACGTGGGTTACGTACGGGGACGGCATCCTCGTCGAAGATGATGTTGTGGGGGAAGCCAACGTTGTTGGTGAAGGTGATGGTCTCGCCGGCGCTGACGGAGATGGCGGAGGGCTCGAACACCAGGGCGCCGGAGTCAGAGCCGAGCTTGACGACGGCGGCGTTGGCGCCCAGAGTCAGGGCCAGGGACGCGGCGCCGACGGTGGCGGCCTGCGCGACACGCTTGGCAGCGGACAGGTCGGCGACGACGGCCACGGAGCGGCGGGAGGCCACAGCGCGGGTGGTCTTGGCGGACAGGGCCACAGAGGCAGCGGACTTCATGGAGAGAGCCATTGTGCTTGAGAGAAAGGGGGCGACGAGGATGGGGTGGAAAGCGGTGGAGAATCGTGGTGGAAGGTGCAGAGTTGCAGGAGCGTAGCATCATGAGGGCGTCATCAGGGATCAAGGAGGGCCACGGTGCCCGCCCCCACCAACCTGCCCCGCCAGCTCGCATGCACCAGATAAGTGGATAACGCGGCATGGCCGTTGGATTACATCATCCGACGGTCCTGCTACTCGGAAAGTTGCGAGAACATTTCACGATGGGTATGATATCCACGTGCGCGTTAAAAATCACGGAAAATATACGACATGATTTCAGTGATTTTAGGAAAAAGATTGTAGTGGAACGAAATAACCTCTAGATTCGCCGAGATATCTAGTGTAATGCAGTAGTGCATACTGCATTCGTGGTTGAGACAAAGTACGAAACTACGAAAGCGCATAGGCAAATGCCACGTAATCCTTAGCCATCGCAGGTATGAGGGCGTACACAGCAGTAATTAGCCCGTTGCTCCCGAAACTGTGATAAATCTGCGCACGTCGAGCGCCACCCTACATCTAATGGCGTTCATGCCATCGCAAATTCAAGAGCCGAAATCCATCGACGGCACATGGCGCATAACTGCCAGGTCACCGAGATATATCGCCACGCTGGAATCCAACTACCAGTACAGTGGCATCATCGTCAGCAGCAGCATAGCCGCGCCGCATATGCCTGGTTGCGTAGGACGAAGTCTGAAAATCGTACCTGTCGGTAGACACTCCTCGCATATCATTATTTAAATGGCGACTATCATTTCTATCAGATGGTCTCTATGTGTACCATACATTTATTTTGTGTAAGCGATTCCTTTCCTGTCGAATTGATTGTAACGTACATGTGGTATGTATCATGATATGCATGCATATATCCTTTGTACAATCACATTGCGCAGTAAAGCGACAACCAATTATAATAGAATAGTACTACCGACTAACCAACAAGATGGATTTAATCCTAAATATTGCCCAGATATACCGCAGATAAAGATATGGTACATAGCGACTGCATGAATGAATGGCATATTATGTTAATGAAATATATCTGTCGCGTGCATTGCTCTGGCCGCCATGGCAATTTGGCGTAGTGGCGCAGAGGACTGGCAGCCTGTGTCGACACCCTATCAGTCAGGGGAGGGATAACAAAGATCCAGACACCATACAGCATTCCTGTTCTCAATTGGCATCATGCTATTATGGTCGGCAGTCGCCACATGATGGGTTTCGTTTCACGGGGTACAGATGTGTGATTAGTCGCTACACGTTCTATGATGCAATATTCAAGAAATCCACACAGAAATCCAGAAGGAAATCCAGCGTACCTACAGGTACAGATAAAGATAGTAACGGGTACCTTTATCGGCTGCCGCACTATATATGTCTCCTGTACGAGAACACCTAGGACCCGAATAAAAGCGAGAATCGGCACGAATTAGAACAACCCGAATAGCACCGAACTCCGACGAAAATCCTGAGGTTCTTCTAACCCGTACGTTTGGACAGGCTGTCATTGACTGACAGTGCTCCCATCGAGCGGGTGGGCGGCAGCGATTGGCGCGGGATCAAGGCCCTTTATGCTAAAATTGAAACACCGAGATGGTTGCCGCCCTCGTACCGCATTATTAACAACGATATGTATCATTGATATAACGACATAATCCTTACATTAAATTAAATTAAATTATGTAATTCTTCCCCTACCTCTTGGGTTGAGCGGAGGAAAAGGAGAGCCGCGTCCGAAATATCCTGGAATACGAGAGAATCGATACCGGTCGCAATACGGTTTTATCACGGATTTTTAGGCGTCCGTCCGTCCGTCCTCCTGTGCTGCGTCTTCGCGTATGAACCGTCATACGTTCGATCTGTGCTCGTTTGATTTCTAGGCACACCTCCGAAGACGGCAAGATTCTGAATGGATGCGCGTGTATTCTAGCTCAGGCACGTCATGTATTCGTCTAAAACGCCAAAATAACGCGGTACCGCAGCGCGTTTTTATTGCTGAATCAGCATTCGAGGCTATTCAGCGACTATTCCTTACCTACACGGTAGTCCAAGTATGGTGCTGTAAAAAGGGGTCGCCGCGGTGCGGGGGCAGTCCGCCGACCCGGGGCCCGGCGTCCGTCGACGGACGGGCGACGGTCGAGCGGCGGCGTCCGGCGTCCGGTGCCGGTACAGGCGGCGGGCGTGGCGATTCGCGGCGTGCCCGCCCCGTAGACCTGACGACCGGCCCGACCTGCGCGGCCTCGTGCGGGATGCGGGCCGCCTGTAGGCGGCTTGTACTGTATTGCTGATCTTGCAGTGCTGTTTTTTTTTTTTGGGTAGTACAACTTTTAGCGGTGGGTTGGGTACCGGCCTTTTTGTAATGCACACCAGTAGTCAGCGGCCCGCTTTTACGCGGCTTGCAGATTTAATCTGTTTTACAAAATAAATTAATACGTCTCTTTTGAAAAATAAATTACTGACAAATCTATCTAACGCTAAAAGCATTATTACCCGGAAACAACAGTATTACAGGATCAACACTACTGTACAAGCCGGCTAAAAGCGGCCCGTATCCCGCACGGCCGCACCACGCTCAACCCAAGAGGTAGGGGCACCTCCACAAATCCCCGGCGCGAAGCGCCGCTTAGTGTATAAATCCTTACATTAAATTATTCGCGGGGAAAAGGTCCAGATGACGACTGCGGCGGTGCGGGCCTAGACGATGATGTTCGACGCCCTGATACAGGGCGGCACAGTGAGCACCGAGTTGGCCGGCGTGGTGCCGTCTTTACTTGCAGTCGACAACGTCCACTCGCACACGCCGCACTGCAGCCCAGGCACCGCGCCTGCACTGGGAAGCTCGCGAAGCAGCAACGGCGCTGTGACTCCATTTCATCCCTGGCTCATGCCTCGCGCTGCTGCTGCTGCTGTTGCTGCTGTGGGTGCTTCATAATCGCCATAAGGACGCGCTGGTGTCGGGGATCTGAGCCGGAGCAAAACCAAATAACGAAACGCGCCGTCGAGTGTCGAGCAGTTTTACCCCGCCGTGAAAGGGTACGCTCACGAGAGCTACCCGTGCGGACCTTGATAGCCCGCATTCGCGTTACGATTACTGATAATCTGGCGCTGATTGCCGGGCGGACCCTACACGCCGCACCACCCAACTGAGGGGCGAGACGCTGTGCTGGCTTGCCGCAGCTGGTTGGGTGCGCGGCGGCGAGCGAGAATGACCGCGTTCGACGCCGCCCGACTGCACGGAGCGCTGGGGAAAAAGGCCACCTTCCTGCAGGCGATGCAGGAGCTGCAGGATCATGTGGCCAAGGGCGCGGCGGAGGCGGCGGCGCTGTGGCCGCTGGTGGAACGCGTGAGTGTTCTACTGAAGACGCGCTACACAGGCGACCAGTATTGGCGGGTGGGGCAGCAGCTGTTCCGCGCCTGCCAGGTGCGATGCGCTGCTCATATGCTCTCCTGCTGTGGCCCAATATCCACCATTCGCTCGGCGCACATGGACGGTGGGGAGGCACTGAGCGACGGAGCTGACGGTGGATGGCAGGGTGCGGGCGTCGGGAATGCGCAGAGCGAGAAACTGCGGGTGACCCCCCCCCGCAACACACACACACACCCACACCCACACACCCACACACACACACAAACAGCAGCTCGCAGTTCCTGGTTAATCGTAGTTCCGCTTGATGCGTTCCGCGTCAGCACCATTTCAAGAACAAGCCGGTTACCGTCGACGAGTTGCGACTTGCGAGATGTTGTCACCTCATCCGCGTAGCGTGTCGGCAGAGCGTGGAACCCAGGAAGAAAGTAGTGAGAATCGTGCAGAAATCCAGGTTGTTGCGACTGGTAGCAATAACACTGGGCATCGCTGGTTTGGGGGCAACATGGCTTGGGGTTCTCGCACCTTCCGGAAGCGATATTTGGTGCGCTGCTATTTCCTTGAGAAGTACATGGGGAGTGGTCAGTAACCACTGAGACGTCAAAGGAACCAATGCGTGTGTGTGTGTGTGTGTGTGTGTGTTGGGAGGGGGGGGGGGGGGGGGTCTGTGATCCATTCGGGTAAAAGTGGATTTGTTTTAAATACTGAGGGCAGCCTTGCTACTGCTGCCGCGAATGCTGTGGATGGACGGTGGCGGCGGGTACGACGACTGCATTTCACACGTTCGCTGATCGGTCCTCTACTGATTTACGGAAGATTCACGGACGGTCATTATTATTATACTCGTATATCTCTGAGTAATCCTTATGATACTGGTACCCACCGGCTGCAGGCGGTATAGTCAAGCCACCTTAAAAATAAAACATGCGCTGGTACCGTGTACCAATGGTACACTAGCTAGGTACATAAGGCGAATATCATAAAAATATCATAAAATACCACCTGGTACAATAGTACGGGTGCAGGTACCCGTAATAGTACGTCGTACCGCCCGCGGCGTACCCGTATACATAATACACACGTATTATATTATCCTGATTCACCATTCCTGCCTGCCCTGTCATTACATGGGGGGGGGGGGTGGGGGGGGCAAGCATTACAGGGGGGGGGGGGCTGGTTACATTCGCATAACGTGAATGAGGAAGCAGACAGAAAGGCCCGAGAAGAGCACGCAGAGAGAGCAGCCAGGGTAGGTCGACCCCGGCTTAACTCCCCCTTCAATACCCCACTGCACTTAACCCGTCAGGACAACACCCCTGCATGAAAGAAAAGGAGGCGGCATGCGCGTAAAAACACCGCACAGATAGGTGACCACCGTGCCGATGCGCAAAGGAGACCACCGCCAACTCGACCCTGCCATGCCACTCAGATTTCAAATGAGGACAAAACTCTAGCGAATGGGTGTCATCGGTTGCCAGCACGGCCGGCCACTTTGAGACTTACTTCAAGGGAACTTACCCGCGTTATATAGGGATATTATTACTATTACACTATATAAGGCTGCCAACGCACATATGAGGGCCCATAATGTAAGCCTCAAATTGGGCCTGCATGCATGCAGCCTGGAGGATCGTTTGCAGCAGCCCCGCTGTGGGCCGAACTACATTTGGCCTCCAACAGACAGGGCATGTTGTCATTCGCACTGTCTGCAGTCCCACGCCGGCGCCCATGTGCGTGCAATAATGGCAATTGCATTCAGCTAGCGACATAGGCATGGCTGAGCATGCCGGAGCTGAGCACAGGGGCTGCCTGGCAGGAGTACCTGGGCGCCTGCACCGCGGCCCTGGGGGACGAGGCGGAGCAGGAAGGGCCCGCGAGGCGGCCCGCCGGCCGGGGCGGGTTTCTGTTTGAGGGGCAGCTGTCGTCCGGGGAGGAGCGGGCTGCGGCGCGCCCGGCGGACATGCTGGAGGCGATGCTGGCGCGGGCGATGGTGGGCGGGGAGGCGGGGCTGCTGGACGCGGGGGCGCTGCAGGCGGGCGCTGAGGGCGAGGAGCAAGGTGCGGCGCCATCCAGCAGGATGTGGCGGTGTGGGAAGGAGGGGGTGGCGTGTGTGGGGGGGGGGGGGGGGGGGGCAACTGCCTGTTGCGCTGCCATCATGGCCGCCACAGTCGTGGGCGCCGACATGGCAATAAGAACGCTGCAAATACAGTCCGGTCCCACCTGTGGGAGATCAAATGTGGACAAAGCAACTGCAGAACCATGGCGGATGTTCTTATAGGCTGTTAGCAAGCCCGGGTTGAGGGTTAGAGTAAGTGGGGTTCTTAGCGGTGAGTAGGAACTACCGCGAAAGCTCCTGTCTGTTGCAACACAAGCTCGGGCTTACACTGCGGGCTCTGATAGGTGTGACGGCGCCCGCAGGCTGGGGGAATTGCCAGCGCTAGACGACAGTGGGCGGCAATGGTGTTGACGAGGAATGGGCAGCATTAGCAGCTGCGCGGGATGAGCCGCCATGGTGCCAAGTCCAGTCATCGTGTGCCAGGCAAGCTGCTAGGATGCGGCAGTGCTAATGCGTGTGCGCTGCTGCTGCTGCTCCAGGGCTGCAGGACCTGATTCAGCAGGTGCTGGAGGTGTCCGCGGAGGAAGCGGCGCAGCAGCCCTCCGGTGCACCCCCGGCCCACCTCAAGTTTGCAAAGCATGCGTGTTTGTAGGTATTTGTACGTATGTATGTACATTGGTGGTTATTTGTATAGAATGGACAATATCCGCACTCTCAACACGGCGCAGCCGTGCCGTATAGGGTTTACTTCAAAACGAGTCTCTTGTAAGAGTCAATGGACTTTGCCATGAGTCTCTTGCACTGACTCCGTCTCCCTCTGGGTCGAATGTGCATGTATGTATGTATGTATGGATAGATAGATGGATGGATGTGCATTTTCACATCTGTATATGCATATATAGTTTCATTTTGCAATGCAGCCGGTTACCATAGATTGGCTGGGGGCCGGGGGGGGATACTCGTGAGTGATAAGAGTATCTAGGACAACCCGGCCAAAGTCGACTTCCGGCCATTTCTGACCCCCTGCTCCCATGCGGCATCATCCCAGGCCCGCCGCCCGCATCCCAGAAGGCGGTGGCATCGTTGCCGGTGGAGGAGGTGACGGCGGAGCAGCTGGAGGAGCTGGGCGGCGCTGGCGTGGAGTGCCCGGTGTGCCGCGAGAGCATCTCAGTGGGCGACAAGCTGCAGCGGCTGCCCTGCAAGCACGCGTTCCACCCGCCCTGCCTGGCGCCCTGGCTCAAGGAGCACAACTCGTGCCCCATGTGCCGGCACGAGCTGCCCACGGATGACTGGCGCTACGAGACCCGCAAGGAGCGGGCGCGCGAGGAGGCGGAGGAGCGCCGCGGCAGGGACAATGCGCTCTCCCACTCCGAGTTTCTGTACATCTAGCAAGGCCCTGTGCAGCATCGGCCCCGACCACAGAAAGAAGGCCATATTGATGTGGAGCTTGCCGGCACGCAGGTTGGGCTGCCATTTCCCTGTGTAATCGTACATGCCGTGCAATTTAACCGAGACCACAAATCCTACAAATTGTGGTGAATAGTCTTGCTGCATCGACCTAGAAGCTGGCGCAGAGGAGCGTAGCCACAGTCCCGCTGCGCGGGGTCCCAGCTGAGCTGTCGCTGCATGGCGACGACGACGCGCACGGCCGCATTAGCGCCAGGTCTGGTTTCGGAGGGATAGGGGCTCGGAAATACTTGTACTGGGCGTGTTCAGCAAATGAGTGAAAGCGCGCCGTGGCGCGCCGACGACCGGAATGCTGGCGTCAAGGAGCCTGGCAATAGCGGCTGCGCGGGGCCCCGGCCGTGCAGCCGCTGTGCGTCGCGACGACGGCGCAATGGCACTTGGTTTCGGAGCGAAAGCTGCTCGGAAACTCGGAAGGACTGGTCGACGTGCTCGCCGTCTGCGTAGTAGTCGCTGCGTGCCGTGCCACGCTGCCGCCCGAAACTGATATCGAGGAGGCAGCTCAGTCTGAGACCTGCTGCTTGGGGTCTCCGATCGAATAGCCGCCACTGTGCGCCGCGACGGCGACGACGCCCACACTGCCGTGTCGGTGCCAAGTCTGGTTTCGGAGCGAAAGTTAGCTCAGTAACTCGGAAGGCCGCGACGTGTTCGTCAACCGGCGCGCCACGCGGTGCCGCCGACCCCACAGCTGGCGTCGAGGAGCCAGGCCATAACCCCGGTGCTCGGGCTCTCGCCTGAAGAGCTGATGTGCGTCGCAACGACGCACGCGCGCACGGCGGCGTAAGTGTCAAACATGGTTTCGGAGCGTTTCCGCGGCTCGGAAACTTAGAAGGCCGCGATGTGTTTCGCAAACGGGGTAACAGAGCGCTGCGCGCCGCGCCGCCGACCCGAAGGCTTGCGGCGAGGAGCCTAGCCACAGTCCTACCGCCCGGTGCGTGCCCCACCCGATCAACCTCAGTAGTACAACGCGACGATCGGCACACGGTGACGTCGGTGCCAAGCCTAGTCGCAGAACGGTAGAGAGTTTGAACCTCGTATATGCTGGCCGCAACCTATCTTTAAACGCGACACAGCGCGCCGTGCCGTGCTGTCGACCCAAATAAAGCCGGCGTCGGGGAAGCATGCTCCAACTCATCCTTGTCACACCGGTCGTGCAAAAGGCTGAGCAGCCGCTGTGCGTTGCGACGACATGATGCCCACGGCCAAATGTGGTTTCGGAGCGATAGCGGATTTGCGGGTAGGAAACTCAGAAGGCGGCGACATGTTCAGCAAACGCGGTACTGCCAGCGCAATAGCGCAACTTGTCGTGCCATCGACGACCCGAAAGCCGGCGTCGATTAGCCAAGCCACAACCCTAATGCTCAGGCTCCCGACCAATTGGCCGTTGTGCGTCGCGACGACAACGACGCGCGCTCGGCCACGTCGTTGCCGAGCATGGTTTAGGAGCGGTAACGAGAAGTATGAAACTCGGAAGAGTGGAAGACCGCGAAATGTGCAGCAAACACGTCACAGCGCATCGCATCTTACCATGCTCAAACGCTAAAGCCGGGATCGAGGGGCCCAATCACAACTGCTTAGGGGCGCTTTGCGTAGTCGCGACGATGTGACGACGTACACACGGTGGGCGACGTCGGTGTCAAGCCCAGTTTTATTGGAGCGGTATAGCGGCTCGGAAACTCGAGATGCTGCGGCGGCATGTTCGTCCGCGACCGCGTATAGTACCAGCTCGCCGTGCTGACATGATCGCCGGCGCGTCGAGGGGGCCAACCACATCCAACCCCGATGTGCACGGTGCCGGCCGAGCATCTGCCGTTCCTTGCGTCGCCACACACGCGGCGGTTTCGGTGCCAAGCATCGCATGGTTCTGGAGCAGTATCGACCCGAAATATCGGATGGGCGTCGTTATGACGCGCTATATATATACATATGTATATTTACGGGTTGCATGGATGTAAGGAGGAGGATCCCTCCGTGCTGGGCAAACTGACGGGCAGTGCCCCTCAAAACTTTCCAACCCAAAACTGGTGGATGGATGTCCGGGGCCGGAATTTAGTGATGTAGATGTTAAGTCCACGAGAAATCACTATGCCAGCTGCTAGGACTGGGGGAGGATTATGGACTTGGCCTTCATAGGGATACACGCTATACGATCTAAATAAGTGGACTACCTTATGCGGGCTCGTGCAGCTGGACCGCAAAAACATGTTGCATGATAAGCTTCAAAAACTAAGCAAGAAAAGATGTACTAGGAATTTGAGAATTGCAACTTCCTTTATCAGTGATGTTGATGATGGATGGTAGTAGACTCACACCCGTTCCGCAATATATTGTATGATGATATTAGTGTTATACTACGGTCGTCGTCGATTTATACGGCATCGCGAGTTTGGAACTGCTGATATGTTGACAAGCACACACTATTGAGTATTGTTACCCTACACGTTATGCCAATAAGGCACTATATGTGCGCTTTGTTATCTAAATATTATATCGTTGGGGCGCCCGCCACCAGGCAGCAGCCCACTAGGAGCGGAGGATCATGAGTGCGGCAAGCATGGCGGGACCACCCCCGCCACCTCCGCGTTGTGGGAGCTGGTAACCCCTAAGACCCGTGCCCAGCTGGGTGCGGTAGGGGGTTGAGCGGAGTCTGTGGCCGGCTGTCGCTGAGCCTCGGACCTCGCGCCGACCGGGGAGCCCAGCGTGGGCTTTTCAAATAATACTCGGTAGTCCCGGACGGGCGGCCCACTAGAAAGCCGCCCTCGGACGGTGACCTCGGCAAGGAGCGTGGGTAGGTGGCTGCCGCGCATCTGGCGATCCAGCATTGGTGTCTTGCACAAGATCGGAGAGCATACGGCCAGCGGTGCAGGGGGGTTGTTTCCTCCGCCTTCGCCTCCGACCCTCCAGGCGTCCGATGACACCGCTGGCAGCAGCTCCAGGCGGGGGCCGATCTCGGCAGCGAGACGCCCAGGCGGCCTAGCTGCTTGGCCGCCGGCGGTTGAGCGCGGCGCTGAAGCGAGCTGCGAGATCCGGGGGCATAGAAACGATGGGAACACGCATATACGGGCGGACACGTGGTCGCGTGTTAGTACGGACGTGCGTCGTACACATCCGTTGCGGGTGGGGCATACAGGCTGGCGCCATATGTACGCGTGTCATCACCCCCGTATTAAACACTAAGCGTGTATTCGTCCATTCATGATGATTAGTACCACTGTACTCCAAGATAGCCACGTGGCCTACAGAGGCCCCGCCCCGCGCGCTTTAATTAGCGGACCCTACAATGCGGGGTGGTAAGGGGCGTGCCCTTCCCCAATGTTGGGTAAAAACAGCTTGTCAAGCCGAATAAAACTTGATAAAGCAGTAGTAGTAACAAAATTCAAATTTCTTAGCCCGGGTAGCGCCTGCTCGCTGATGTAGGTAGTGTTATATTTATTCTGATAGATGTGTAGTTATTGAGATGATATTGCATGTATGTGCACTACTACTCATTTCTATACTACAGTTCCATATACGTGTTGCTATGATGTATCTTATTATTGCCGGCAGCGGGATCAATGCCACCCGCCGTGCATACAACGCTGAATGCATGCGCTATCACATATACATGTGGGTACACATCGAGTTGGCGTCTTTGCTTAGCGATATGGCAATCACTTCGAATAAGGGTACCAGTGTATAACAATGAACTTATTCTATACTGATGGCAGCGCGGCAGCAAGCTGTTGTAGCATAATGCTGCTTCACAACAAGTTCATGATAAGCTAGAACCATGTTTAAGTAGACGAAGTAAAGCAAATATAGTCATACTCCTGCGTCGGCTGACTTGTCTTTTCGCGTTTCATCATTGAGGCCGGGTCACGCCACTGACCATGCGGGCGCGACTACCACAAATAATCCCATCACGCTTTGCCACCTATCGAGTCATTATGTTTTAATCATTACACTTATGACATGTCAATATGTGCTGATCCGGTTGGCAGCTGTAGAACCGAACAGACAACATTTAAAAGAGCGAAGTTTAAGCCTTCCTATGCCGGTGCAATGGCGCAAACAACAAAGGGTGAGCACCAAGCGGCTACTTGGTGCATTTCGACGCCATTGGGCAACAACGGAGACGAGCGCCATTTGATCTGACAGGAGTGCGGCATGGGTTACAATCCCGCGTATATCCCGTGGTAATGCCAAGAACAGGACGGCCCAATGTGGCCATGTGGGTGCCTGATTGAACGACAGAAACGGCCGCAGCCGGTGGCTGCTTGGCCTGCACACGCATGTGCCATGCGGCTGAACGCTGACTGCAAACCCTTGTGAGTCTAACCGGAACCCTAATAATTGCCGGTGGCGTGCATAGGGCATGGATGCGACGCTGGTCAAGCAAGATGTCAGTGCAGCGCATGCGGCAACATTGCAAGCAACCCGTTCGCATGACTGATACCTGCTGCAGCAGACGACGCGGTGGAGGAGTGGCGTGTGGGGCGGGGACGCGGGGGGGGGGGGGGGGGGGGGGGGACACAACAACACCCGTTAGATGAGGAAAGAACAGCTGATGCAGATGGGCATGCTTTTTCAGGGCGAGGACGCCGGGATGGGTATAACGGGTGCCGGCGCGGATCTATCAACAACACTGCGGATGTGAACCCGCCCGGCCTGCCAGATGTGGCCGCAGCCAGGTGCAGCTAAGCGAAATCATGGCCAATGTCCTCATAGTAGGTTGCATGCAGCCCCAGATTAAGACTTCTGGTTAAGGGTTCTCATAGGTGAACGAGCTGGTGGGACGGATGCTGTTGATGTTTTCCTCCCATGCAAACGCTCTAATACAAGGGCGAGAGGGGGGGGGAAGGGGGGGGGAGTCACCTGCTACTGCGCGATGCCGCTCTTGAGAAAGGAGGTGTGAGGTAGCTGACCTGTGTCGGCGATATCACAATGGCATTCCGTTTTATCTGCCAATGACGACATATCGCGGGTGATGGGCGCGCAGCGCATGCGGCGCAGGCGGCAGAGTGACGAGGGGGGAGGAGGCACTGCATTGCAAAAGAGGCGTTGCGGCGACTGAAGGCAACCTGGCGTGGAGGCCGGCATCTGCCCGGGCCCATGCTCCGGCACGCAGGCGGGAATAAGGGGGAAGGCGGCCGCTCCCGTGCCACATCAGTGTGCGTGCCCCCGTCCAGCCGGCGAGAGCGGGCCCATGCCGGACAAAAGCCACCGTGAGTCAACGGATCCACGCCCGCACGGCCGCCCAAGGCAGGGTGCTACTAGGTGCTTGCTAAGGCGCTACAAATATTGATGCATTACCGCATCCGGAGCATGGATCTTGGCGGCGAGGCATCGGCATGTTGTCGCCGTCTTCTTGTCGTCTTGTTGCCGCGGCCACCAAGGGCGGGAGATGTCTCCACCAAGTGGCCTGGTCACCAAGCTACATCGCACCAGAATGGCCGACGGGGATGCCGAATCCAAGGAAAGGTGGCCGGAGTAGTCAGTCCGGGGGGCACGGCACAGGTGGCCTCGCCGTGGCGCTGGTTTCGGAGCGCATGGGGTAGAAGGTGGTGCTACCCGTGCTGCGTCGGTGCCGCTGGTGAGCTCCGGTGGAGCCCTTCAGGGCGCGGCGATCTTCGGGGGTCGATAGCAGGGTGCCGCTTCCCTAGCGAGGGTTCAGCCACAGGTCACTACGCTAGGTTGGGCGGGTGTCATGAGGGGAGGGGGGGGGGGGGGGGAGGGCGCGAGGCACGAGGGCCTCATTTCTGCTGGCGCGCCGCGGCGGCCGCGGTGGAGTTGATGAAGGGGTGCTGCAGTGCCTGCTTGGGGGTGATGCGCTTCTCGGGGTCCAGCGCGAAGCACTTGTCCAGCAGGTCCGCAAACGCCAGCAGCCGCTTGCGCGTGTCGGGCGTGCTGCCCAGCAGGCACACGTCCGCAAACGTCTTGCTCTGGATCTTGGCAGTCTTCATGAGGCGCCGCACCTGCCGGGCCACAGGCGCACTCCGCAGTCAGTCGGGCGGCACCATGGGGCATCCCATTGTATACAGCGCCGGGCAGGGTCACCGCCCACTTCGTACGGAATCAAAGTGCCCATCCAAACACAGGTGCTCGTCACGTGCATTGGGGTTTTGCAGCGTGCGGATGAGGAAGCGACGAGATCATGGATGCGAATCCCTTCAAACCCACCAAACCCTGGCAAACCCCTTTACCGGCATTATCACTGTCAGCCGCGGATGACACCAATACTGCGTTTCATCAGGCAGTGTTGTCGTGCATTATCACTGTGCTTCATTTGCCACCCGTGCCGCATGCAACATCATAGATTCCGATGCGAGGCCAACTTGCCCATTTGCAAGGAAGGGGGTGGCGCAACAGCCGGGGAGGGGGGCGGGGCGCCCACCGGCTGCTTGGTAACGGGGTCCTCTTCCAGCAGGCAAAAATCATCCAGCGTCTCGCCCTCAAAGTGGTTGGACGTAAAGGAACCCTACGGCCGCGGGGGGGGAAGGTCAGGCCTCGGCAATGCGGCACAATCATGCACCCTCAGACACTCCCTAGCTCACGCGCGCGCGCACAGGCCTGCATGCATGCATGCATGCGCACAAAGCGGACCTTGCGCAGCATCTTTTTGGGGAAGGGCCCCTTGATGGCCATCATGTGCTTGAGCATCTCGTTGTTGGTGCGCCCGGGGAACAGGATCTTGCCGGTGAAGAGCTCGTACAGCACGCAGCCAACGCTCCACATGTCCATCGCGCAGTCTGTCGGCACGGAAAGTAGAGCTGTCGGTTAAGCCTTTGCGGACGACCTATATCTGCTATATCCATATACATGTATATGGAGGGGGGGGGGGGGGGGGGGGGGGGGGGGGGGCGCATCTCACCGTATTTCAGGCCGAGGATGACCTCCGGGGCGCGGTAGAAGCGGGACACGAGGTAGGGCGTGACGTCGTTGTCACCCGCGTACATGGCGGAGCCAAAGTCGCAGAACTTGACGATGGTGTGGCGGTCGTTGACGAGGATGTTGTCGGGCTTGATGTCGGCGTGCAGGATCTTGCAGCGGTGCATGTGGTGCAGGCCGATCATGAGCTGCTCCGCGTACTTCTGCACCGCTCCGATGTTGAGCCCCACGTCGCGGCCATACTTCTTGACCAGCTCGCGCAGGTTCATGGCCATTGACTCGAAGACCAGGCACAGGTGGCTGCGGTACTCGAAGGACGACAGCATCTGCACGCAGTGGCGCTTGCCGTCCTTGTCCTCGCGCGACAGCAGGTTCAGGATCTCCTTCTCCAGCTGCCCCGCCTTGTACATCACCTCGTTGTTCCGGATGACCTGCGGGCACAGCGGGGCGCTCAGGGCCAGGCAGCTGGTGCCTGCAGCGTACCCTGCCCAGCCACACTGCAACAGGCACCTCGGGTAAGCAAATCTGAAAAACTGCGATCCTTCGGCCGCATCGAGTCGGCGCTGCCCTCTGATACGTTTCCAGGCAAAAGCATGGTTTCCTCCGTCGCGAGGGGGTCGAAGGCAATGTCATATGGCAAGCCCGCAGCGTGGACGCGGTACACTCCCGCCCGCTGGGCGGCATGTTGACCAATTCTAATGGCATGTGGACCGGTTCCGGGGTACGCGCGGGCGCGCTCACCTTGATGCAGACCTCGACCGGGGGTCCGTCCTGCTGGGTGATGTCCACGGCGCGGAGCACGCTGCTGAAGACGCCGCGCCCCTGGGCCTTGCTCACCTTGTACTTCTCCAGCAGCACCTCACCGGTCTGCGGCGTGATTGGGGGCGAGGTGAAAACGGAGAGAGGGGGGGTCAGGGACCTGTGCTCGTGCGAGGCGGGGAAAGACCGTACTTGTAGACCATCCAAGAGAGTGGCCATTTCCCGGATTACAATGCACATCTCATTATTTAGTGTAAACTATACGGATAATACTGGTAGCGGTGCTCATGTAATGTGACACGTGAATACAAGTCACGCCAACATGAAACGGATACGAGTTCCGTGACACGTCGGCGGGTAGTGGTCGCATTGAAACAGCGGCAGTTTCACTACATAATCCTCACTCGTACCGAACTCGTCAACAGGGATGTGGCCTGCATCATTACAGTACAATACATGATACTGACAGACACACTGTTATCTGCCTCAGCCAAACTGTATCTGCCAAACTGCCTGTATCATTAGCCTCTGCAGAAGCGCTTAAGCACAGCACGCCACACTGAGGCCATGCATGCCATCCCTTTCATGCTGCACCGCTGCACTTGAGCAGGTGCGAGAGACTACCGTATCTTCGCAGTCCAACAACACTCAACTGAGCTGGCATGAGTGCAAAATGGTACGGAAAGTGGCAGCTGGTAACACGTGGTGCAGCCAGCAGCATAGGCACGATACTGAGCGCGGCTGTGCTCGGTCATCGGCAGGAACAGAGCCTATTTCATCCGTGAAATGTTATATATGACGATGTTTGGGACCCCCCACACAACCGGTCATCTGCATCCGATATGGTTTCACACATATGTATCTACAAATACAACATATACGGTGCCTCCCTCAATTTGGTACACTGTGTTCCACGTCCCTGCTTGCCACCGCCCTTCCAAATAAGTGTACACAAAAAACCCCGACGTTTCGAGGGAAAACAAGGACGCCTGACGATACACCGGACTCAAATCTGGTTCGCGGGGCATCGAATGGCGCAAACGTCAACACCAAGTTCAGTCCATTCGGACTTTTTGACAGCCAAGCCTGTATCCAAATCATGTCCAAATGGCCAAAACTCGGTGCCGCCTTGACTACAGTTCAATTGGGATGTTCCATGCCTGAGCTGTATAGTCTGAATTGCCCTTGTATTATTGTCCGAAGGCGTGCGTTGGTAGGTAGGACGGAGGGTCTTAGACAGCTCGGGGACTGTCTTTGGTGTCCTCACTTCGTACGGCGACTCGTCAGGCCATTCCCGGTCAGTGCTATTGAGGACAGGACGGCGGGGGTTTGGGAAGAGGGGGGGGGGGGGGGGGGCACAGCTTGCAGGCTGCGGCAGGGGGGGGGGGGGGGGGGGGACCTTGAACTGGTAATACCCGTCCGCGTCGTCCCAGTTGTCCAGGAGCCCCTTGGCCGCATACACCTCCGCCTTGGTGGGGCCATCCGTGCCTGTAGTGGGCGTCTTAGCAAACATGTCGTCCGCCTCGTCATCCTCTGCAAACATGTCCGGCACCGCCTCCTGCGACCGCGGCAGCTATCTGTCAGTGTCAACGCAGTGAAGAGCGCTAACCGTCAACATCCACCGCCACATGATCGAAACGCTCCCAATGGACGCCTGACTATGTTGTATGTTGTCACAACTAGTTTTGCACTTTGGCACCATCACTCGCGTGCCCAAACTTTGCGGCGCATCACACGCAATGAGCAGTTGGCAAGCATCCTAGATAGACATATATATACATATATAATGTATATGTATGTATGTATGTATGTACATATATACATATATATACATATATACACACATATATATGTACACATGTGGATGCCCTATAAGACCCCATAAGACGCACCTAGAAGACCCTACTTTTATGAGCCTCACACATTGGGCTAGCATGCAACCCACAAAAACACTCGCTACATTCCCGCTACAGTTTCGCCTACATTTCACCTCTGGCAGGCAGGGCAATTTCTCATTTGCTGTGTACTTACTACCGCGTCGGCACCCATACATACACGCATTCATAGGCCTGTACGTGCAAAAGATAGTGCGCGGGTATGGGTGTGGAGCAGAGGGGTTTAGAGGGAGAGATAGAGCACGGGAGGATTTCCTGAGAGCAACAACATGGTTGCAACAACAACTCCAATGCACACAGAAAGCCCCAAAGCCGCGGATACACGGACATGAAATGCTGGGAATGAGTTCATTATAGCAGGCAGCAATCAAGAAGTACAGGTATGCTTGTATTTGGTGACGTCCCGTAGGCAGACGGGCCTACCCCACGCGGCAATTCTTAGGGTCTTGGGTTAGGTTAGGTTTTGGGGTGTGACCCTCTGCGGCAACCGATGTCTTGGAATGCACCCACCTTCTTGGCCTCTGCAGGCTTCAGGCCGCTGCGCACCTCCCCGGAGAACATGCCCTCCGGCCCCCCGCCCAGCTGCCCACCATCCTCCTCCTCCTGCTCCTCCGCGCCGCCCCCGCCCTCCTTCACCAGCTCCACATCCTCCGCGCTGTCCTCGTTGTGCCCTGCCACATCATCCTCTTCCTCCTCCTCTTCCTCCTCCTTGCCGGTGGCGCCTGCGGGCGTGTCGGCGTCCGAGCTGTCCACCGCTTGATCGCCGCCCAGGGCCTCTGCGGCAGGCGGCGCTCCGTCGGCACCGTTTTGCTGCTGCTTTGGCTCCTCCTCCTCCTCCTGCTGCTGCGTGGCAGCGTGCTTCTCCTTGATGGCCTGCAGCCGGCGGCGGCGAGCCTCGATCAGCGCGTCCTCGTCTTCCTCCTCCTCCTCCTCCGCCACCACAACCTCCTCCTCCTCCGGCTCACTCTCCTGCGCGCACAAAAGGGGCCGAGAGTCAGACAAATGCTGCCCCCCCCCCCCCCCCCCCCCCAACCCTACCTGCCACAGAGCAGGGCAGCTAGCATGCGCCCAGGGGGTTTTTCCCGAAAAAGGCATGTCATCTGCTCAAAAAAAACATACCTGACAACATTTCGGGGTATCTGAGATCTGTGTGATGGCGCTAGGAGAGGAAGGCCAGATGGGGGTGGGGATGCAGGTTCAGGAGGCGATGGGACTCACCCGGCGCTCGCCATGGGCACCTCCCTCCCTACCGCCCCGCCCCCTCAGGCCAGCAAAGTCCTCCCTGTGGTGCCGGTCACGGCCGCGCTCTGCACTGCGGCTGCGGCGCTGGCTGTCACCCCGCTCCCGCTCCCGGGTGCCGCCGCGCCGCCCACGAGAGCGATCTTGCGAGCGGCTGCGCCGCAGGCTGCTGCCCCGCCCCCTGTCGCGATCCTCCCGCCGGCGTCCATCCGAGCTGCGGCTGCGCCGGCGGCCGACTCCTGCGTCCCTGTCGCGGCCGTCGAGCCTGCGCCCCGACGGGCTGCGCGTAGGCCGCCGGCTGCTGCCCCGCTCCCGCTCCCGGTCGTCCCGCCTGCGCCCGCCCGGGCTGGGGCTGCGCCGGCGGCTGCCCCCCCTCTCGCGCCCCCGCTCCCTGCGGCCTCGTTCGCGGCTGCGGCTGCGGCGGCGGCTGCCACCCCGGTGCGAGTCGCGCTCACGGCTGTGGCGGCGGTCGCTGGAGCGCTCGAGCTTCCGCCGGTCGCCCCTTGTGCCATCCTTCCCCTCCTTCCTCGGGGTCAGGTCTGCCTCACCCATCTTTGCCGGCAGAGGGGAGGCCTCGCCGGCCTCCATCCCTCCCGGAATCTCGCCCGGCTCTGGGCTCTCGGCCTTGCTCGCGGGCGGCGCCTCCCCGCCTCCATCCTTCGCGTCGCCTGCCTCGTCGCCCACAACGGCCTTCGCCGCCGTGTCATCCTCCGCCACGCCCGCCTCCTCCTCCACCTCCTCCTCCACCTCCGGCGCCTCCTTCTCCTTCTCCCTCTTCTCTTTTTTCTCCTTGTGGTGCTTCTTCTCCTTGTGGTGGTGCTTCCTCTCGCCGCGCTCCTCGCGCTCCTTCTTCTCCTTGTGGTGCTTCTTCTCCTTGCGCTCTTTGTGCCCCTTCTCCTTGTGCGCCTTGTGCTTCTTCTCCCTCACCTCCGCTTCGCCATCCTTCCGGACCGCCGCCGGGTCCCTCTTCTCACCCACCGCCGGCGGCGACCCGTCCGAGGTCATACCTCCCGCGTCCTCCAAACGCCGCGTGGGAGCACTCGCGGTCTACTGCCCTCTTGGTCGGCCCAGATCTGTGCACAACCCGCCCGCCACGTAAACGGACAGTACTCCGCACCGGACGACTCGAGCAGCGCTAACACACCTCGCCCCTCACCCAGCTCAGGACTTCCAGGCGGATGCAAAGCTGCCGTGTGGCGACTTGTGCCAGCGGCGAATGGGCGTAGCTGCGGGGTGTTGCAGTCTGTTGGGCTGGCTGACTACTTCGGGGCGGCCGCTGATGCGGCGTTGCTGATTATGGCCGGCGCACCTGGTTTTTTTTCGCCCCGGGCCGGGACAGGACGGGCATCGGTGAAACTGGTTCGGGTTCGAGCGCAGCATGAGTTAGATCAAGGATTAATATCGGTATATAAATAAACAATGTATTATATATAAACGGAAGGGATAAAGCAGTCCTGTCCCGGCGGCGGGAAAAAACTTCTGTTGTCGCTTTCTCTACTACCTCGCCGCCTCGGGGACATTTTGCCCGCCTAGCCGCCTCGGGGTCGCTATGTGCCTCGGGGATATTTTGCGGATTGCTACAGGTAGAAGAGTTCTTGGGGCAATTAAATATATGTTTAAAAGTCCTAAATAAAGGCGGAGGTTTGGTGATAGGGAATTTATAACCCATGGCCACACAGTTTTTTCAGGACATCGCTGATTACAGCTGACAGGGACTGTGTAACATTCCAAATATGTTCTCAGGCCAATCCAAGTAAATGCCCTGTTTAAGGAACATATTTCCCGAAAAAATCGGGGGAAGTGGGGGTCGCGGGGGGGGGGGGGGGGGGGGGGGGGGGGAATTAGCCAGCCCCCCGCCTGGAACTTTGTCAGTCCGTCCGCAGACGGCCCTAGTACTTTGTGGACAATATTGTTCACTCTTATAGTCGTATCTGAGTGCCACGCGGCACAAATATCGCATCGCATCACATGGCACTGGCCAAGGACAAGCTGCGGGGCGCCATGGAGTCCGCCATCTTCATGTGTAGCAGGGCATCGCCGGACTCTGACGACCCGTGATTCGACATCTTCCAATGCATGCGACCATTCATTGGACTGCGACACACATACATAGTCTCCCCGACTGTTTAAATTACATCGTAATTGCCCGTAATCGCGATTATCCCAAGGAATAGACTCGTAATCCCCGTATCTACCCTGTAATCGCCACTTTACTGCTAGGCTCAATAGTCGCAATGACTTGCCCGGCTCGCCCGCATCCCGTAAGTTTACCTCCTACCCTGTTATGCCATCCCCATAGTACGTTGGACCCACATCGCGCCTCGCGCGTGTACCCGTAATGGCTCCGGGTTTCGCCACGTTGTACTCAAACGCCTCCCAAGCTCCGTGACGACGCAATGCCCAACGGTACCGTAGGTCTCAAGCCACGCTCACGCGGCTGAGTTGCAGTTGTGCGGACTTGACCATGCATCGCAACAGACGGAGCACCAGTCGCTAGCCCCTACCAACCCCCGCCGTTGCAAGCCACCGGCGCCGATTAGTGGTATGCCATGGGGCGTAGCAACTCCAAGCGCCGTATTCCTCCGGGCAAGGAGCGTTAGACCGCTGCCGAGGGGATTCCGTTACAGATGTCCAAGAGAGACCGCCGCCGCGCGTGTGACGCATGCTTATTCACGAGAACTCTGTTCTACGACAACAGATGGGCGACACAGATGGACGTGCGCCGAGCCGTATCCGCCCACCGCCGCGCATGTCACAACCGGTGGTGATGGCGCCCATGCGGTAGCTGCTGCACCGTACGGCCGTCGCGCCTCTGCTCCGTCCGGACCAAGTCAGACCAAAATCCGGGGCGAGCCGGGTGCATCGATACCGTCGCCGCCCGCCGGCATCGCTCCCACTGCCCTCTCCGCTGCTCTCGTCTCCCCGCAACGAATCAGCGAGCTCCGCACCCAACGGCGGGGAGGGGCGTTCGGTGTCGTCTGATGGTGGCTTGGCATCAAGCATGGCAACGCATGAGATGAATGCCGATCTTCACGTGGGCGTTGTCATATCCAATAAGACGGCGTTCGGGAAGCGGGGGAGCTTTCTCGGCCATGTCCCCCCCCACCCGGTGCCCTCCCTGACATCCCGTTACACCTGCCATATAGGCCCACCGCCGCCATGTGATAGCCACCCGTGTGTATCATCTAGGTCGTCAGTTTATGGACGATAACGAGGGCGCAGACCCGGCGGATAGGGAGTTGGTAATGAAGGTGATTTACGACGACGGCGACTCGGAAGAGCTAACTGAGTCGGATTTACAACCGCTATACTTGACGACATAGCAGCTGAGCGATTTCACTCGTAGGTTGCCTCAAGGCGCGCCATTCACGACCTCCCGCCGGCGGTGCGCTCCTTGCGCACCCATCGCCAATGCTTCCAGGGGGTGCTTGCCCGCGTTGTTGCCCCATAGTTTAGGCATTGGAGAGAGTACCGCATTAGCAATAACGTGCAAACGATGATTTGCTTTGCTTCCTTACACGCGCACCTGACATGACCTACGCAAACATCTCGACGCCGACTATAGCGACGCCGACCGCGACGCCGAAGGCATTGTCACGGGGGTTGTGGAAGGCAACCCCTCCGACGACAGCCGCAGCGACAGCGATAGCGACGGAGACGATGGCGCGAGGTATGACTTCAATACCGGGACCAACAGCGCTCGAGGGCAGTACGACGACGGGAAGAGGTGAGCATGTATCGTGTCGACTCTCCCTCCCTCAGTGTGGCGCCTACTAGTCCGTTGCAAACACCTGCTCCTTCAACCCCTTTGCAACAAACGCCGTCAATTGTACACCCGTGCCGAGGCCACACTGACGGAGGCCGCGCTCAATCTCTGCGAGTGGAAGCTGAATATGCATAATAACATCAAGACGGCGGCGTTCGAGGGGCTGTCCTGCTGAAGAAACACATGCTACCGAAGGACGAGTCAGAGCTTGCAAAGACGTGGTTAGTACAAGGTGGAGCAGTGCATGAACTACGTCCCGGACACAAAGAAGTATATATCGTACACTGCTGCCCGTGCGACGAGCATCGGAACGGCCACTTCATGGATGGTGACTAAAGTTACGACGACCGCTGCTCTAGCTGCAATATGACACGCTGGACACCCGAGTTACTGCGCCACCCGCGCCCCGCCACGCCTGAACCGCGCAAGTTTTACTACGACTTCAACGTTTTGTGAGGTGATGAACCCCCCCTTCCGTTTGCCCCCACTCGACGGCATTGTCAGCGCATAGCGTAATTGAGTTTTTTTTGCACGAAACACGTTGCATATGGTGAAGCAATTCGTTTGGGGTGAGAAGTGGACTCGTATGCGCAAAGGCATATGCATAGACCAATCCATCAGTGGGTTTTGAAACTCTGAAGCGTGCAAGGCCATGGATGCTGCCACCAACGGGCATCCAGTTTTCTCATTAAGACAACGGGGAAGTATGGTTTATGTGGAAATGGAGTGGAGCTGCACTACAGCATAGCATATTCTTGCTGGATATTTGGCGTTAGATTCGTACCCCAATGTTGTTATATGCTGCCAGACATATGAGTATAATTACAGTTCGGTGGATGTGACCTGCTGTGCGGTGCGACCTAAAACTGCATGTGTCAAGACATGTCATCATTAAATCGGGGGGAGAAGCGCAACAACAAGGTGTTACTCATCATCCTAGGCCCCTTTTGCACCAAAGCACGTTGACATATATGTGGAGGAGACACTCAAGGCAATTGCCAGCACGCCGAGCCCGGAGGGCGCACTGACTGTTCAGGATGTATATGAGGTGACTGACAACGATGGCAAGAAGTCTAGAGCGAACCGTGACTTGCAGTACGAGGTGTACTATCAAGTGGAGATGTTGGCCTGCGATTCGTTGCTGCTAACATCTGACATTGATACGCACAATGTGGCATGATGGAATATAGATATACATTGACGCCTTCTTTGCTGACATGCATGGACGCTTAAAGGCTATGAAGCGTGGTGGAGTTACATCGTGACACGGCTGCTCCTATTGTCCGCTACAGCGCACAGAGGGCAGGGGCAGCAAAAAAGGTATGACTGTGCATGTTTTATGTGTCTGCATGCAGATAGCGTGTTACTGCTCTGGAGGATGCTGATCATTCATGGGCGGCTTTGGGTGCGGGCAAGTACTACTTCTGAGTCTGCCGTTCAGACGCCACTTACTGCGACGGCTATAAGACGGCGTGCACACGGTGGTGATGGACGCGGCGCAGGGAAAGACTGCCGACGATGACTATGAACCCAGCATTGCCTACTGCGGGGATGCCCACCTGCAGCTGTCCAGCGCAGATATATGCGATATTTGGCAGTAGAGGTCGGCGCAGGGCGCATCGTGAAAACGATAGCGCCGGTACTACATGCATGTCTCCATTTGTGCGTTGGCTGCCGTATATAAGCTATGTTGACTATGTTGGCCGCTGCCGATAGCACATGCACTAATGATGGGGGTAGTCAAGGACTTTTGAGAGTATGTCGGCACCGTGAAGGTTAGTGATCTTTTTCATCGATGTTGTTATTGCCTGCCCGTGGTGTCCGTTCTAATGACCGTTGCTGAAATAATGTGTGTGCCCTCACAGGATACGCGGCCCAAGGTGTAGAAGATGGAAAGGCGGATGGCGCTAGTCACCTTGATCAGTGACTTAGGCAGGCCGGTCTGGCCGATGCTGCCGTCAACCGTCACTAGCGGTGCGGTGTGTGCCAATTTGACATGCGAGGACTTTCTGCACTTTACGGAGAATGTGGCAGTGCTGGTCCTTGGGTGAGGGCCCCTCGCTGCTAATAATGCTAGGAGTAATACAGCCTAGCTCCGATGTAGGTGTGTGATGTCTACTGAGTACGTGGCTTGCGTGGCAATTCCTGCAGGGATATGTTTGACAACGCAGAGCATCAATACATGCCCAGTCATGTGGCATGTGCTGCAAGGAACGGTCATCCACTACCTCATGGACTTAAGGAGTGTGACGCTCCTGCTGACTGTGAGGAGTGCCAACGTGTCAACGAGTACATCAAGAAGCAGCGGGAGGGGGCTCCGACTGCTTGCTGACCTATGCGGAGATGTGCATCGTGTATTTACATGATGAGATGATGAAACTGAACATGCACAATCTGGTCTGCCGAGTCAGAGATCCAAGAGGCGGCCAGGGGCAGCACTGCCCGCAACTCGGAGCTATGGATGGAGCGTACACTGCGCCCTTCCGCCTGCCCTCATACGCATTGTATCTGGGCCGTTGTCATATGAATACATGGCCTATCTCATGTGCAGATCGATGCGGGACGTGAAATACGTGGCCAGAGGCAGAGGCACCACTTTCACGTAGCGGGCATACGGGCGGCAGTTCTTACTAGAGGCACGCATCATGTTCTTGCGTACATGTGTGGACCCAAACTTCCCTAGCCTACCTCTATGGCGGCCGTGCTTTGTGGGACAGTGGCAGGCCCCATGGGGCAGACGATGTCGGAGATATGTTTGTGGGCACGGGACCATGCTACACGGGGCGCCGCCGTGAAGCCAAGCACCTCAGCCGCCCCCGCCAACGAGGCGGCATGCGCAGAGGCGCTTGACAAGTACAAGTACTCTCAAGGAACTGGTACAGTGGAGCTTGAACCGGCATGGAAGCGCGCGTGTGAAGCGGGACTCGACCCACAGGTCATCGAGTGACCCCCCCCCCCCCCCCCCCCGCCCCGCCCCACGTCCCCTCTTCCCCTCCCTCGCTGGCATGCTCATGTATATGTGGATAATATGCGCCGACAATGGTGGATGCCTGGCTGCTGCACTATTTTGTACGTTCAACTTGTATCACCAGTGTAAGATAGGGGAGGGGACATCATTCATGGTTACCTATGTATCGTGCCCTATAGGACACGAGGACGGAAGCGCAACTTTTGGATATAGCCCCCCCCCCTTCCCCCCCCGCCTCACACACACACGCCCTACTCCAAACTGCCTACAAAGTGTTGCCATATGCTGCTGCTGAGTTTTGGTATACACACACATGCAAATTATGTATATGAGAAGGCCGAGACACGGAAGCATGCGGTAGTTGTGCAGAATACATGGGACGAGCAGTGGGTGCCCACTTATGAGTACGGCAAGCATGCCACACTGCGAGAGGTGCGTGCCGAGGTAATTGAGCAACATGACAACCACGTGTATATATGTTGGGGAAGTTCAATACTTCCTGGAGATGACCCACAGCAACCTTTGGTGCCGGACCTCATCCTCGCCGTGTGCCGACTGCCCGCAGATGAGCGCATGCATGGTGATAGGGTCCCCCTCGACACTGGTGTGTGGCAGAGAAAGGCGCACCTTCGGCCAAACACTCGCAAGGGTCAGCATGCCTTCCATGTAGCGCTTAAGCGCATCGAGGAGAAACCGTGTTGCTTGTATGGTGATCCGGACATAGTGACAGACATGCACTTATCCCGGTTTGGCATGTCCTCACATGATGTGGGGCAGTATGTGTGGTGCACATATAACACAATGACCCTGCACTACTAATTGAATTCCAGTATGTTAGCTAGTAAATGTAATCGATCAAAGCAGTTATGTTGCCCGGCAATTAAGGCCCAGCGCCCCGGCGCCGCTGTCCTGCGCACCCAACGCCCGAAATCTAGCCCCTTTGCGGTTTTGATCAGCGGCGGTTGTGAGGTCTCCTCCATCTAAATCGACGGCGGTGTAAAACCGCCTCTGCGGGCAATCTGTTGGGTGGGACTGCCAAGGGAGGTGACACAATTGGGACAATCATGCGGGAGCCTATAAGCCTTATAGGGATAAGGCTTGTCATACTGTCACACCGTGCTAACACTTCAGAACTTCTGCGTGCTGCTGCTCGCTACTTTACTTGCTATGGACAACTAGTCGTTGCAAAACGCGGGGTAGTGGCGGGGGGGGGGGGGGGGGGGGGGGCAAGGCACCATGAGGCGTCACAAGATCGCCTCGTTTGTATTTAGGCACATATGGTCGCCGGTGCCGGATTGTGTGCTACTCAACCTGCCAACTTCTTTTGAATGTTGTGTGCTCTTGGAGGGGCAGCCAAGCCTTGGACCACGTGCGGCTGCTCACAGTCCTTCGAGGGAGCCATTCCTTTAGGGTGCCAAACACTGCCGGGCATTTGTTAGCAGCCTTTTCCCGAATGTTCGCCCACATGTCCTCAGGTAGATCGTCCCACGGGCAGTGCAACACCTTGTCGGATATGGGCGCGGGGGCTGACGTTCCCCCCACCGGCTCGTCGGGTACGGGTCCGTTTCGCCACGGCATGTGGCTTCATGTCCGGGACTGCATCCATCGCGCGCAGTTGGGCAGTAATTGTGTTGTGACCTACCCCACCGTCGGCAGCCCCGACGTAGTCCACATCGCTTCCCGCGGTAACCCGTACGATATTGCAAAAACTGCCCGAATATGTTATACTGGTATGCGTTCGCACCGTTGGTACACTGTGCACCTGCGGCATCGCGACGCGTACGTCGCGCGGCCCATTGCCCACGCTATAGCCCTAGCCAGCCCACGACTCTCAGCCCCCGACACCGCAATCACCCGTAGTGCCAGCGATGCCCCATCATGCGGCGATAGTGGGCGGGTCGCGAACGCCATAGCCGCGCATGCGGCGTGTTGCGGGATCCCCGTGACGACCCCGCAGTAGCCGATATGCGCGCCGCCCCAATCCACCAGCTTCGACCCGATGCCGCTGGCTTTGTCGGACGAGCTAGGGCACAACGTGCACAGTCTAGGCTCTCTATTTTGACTATGCTACCTTTTTGTCCGAGCGGTTTCGGCCTTAGTGGCGTACGGTGTCAGCAAATAAAACGCGAATCCGTGATGGGGGGTGGTCAATCGAGCGGCAGTCGCGAGGGTGGACCTCGCGGCCGCTATCCCGGGAAACTCGCGCTCTCTCAGCCCGCCATGACCGCTCTATGTATTCGAAGGGGGCAGGGGATATGCCTACGGGGTGGGCAGGAGTTGGTGGGGTTGCCAAGGGTGTTCTAGCGGGTGCGTGATGCGCCGCCCGCGGTGCCCAACAGGTACCGCGGGCGGCGACGCAAACGACCCCGCGGCGTAGGGGCGCGTGCGGTGCGTGCGGGCCGATTCTTCGTACATTATTCGGATCGCGAACTATCGTACGGGTTCCCGCGGGAAGTGATGTGTCAGTCGCTTGTCTCACTGTTTGGGCTTGTGTAGACGCGCACCGTCAAATTACAAGCTCATTACGGGACCCTTCTCCGTTAAGGGGTAGCTACGACATACTTCCGACCATGGAGCAAGTTTGTGTCATGTGGCGACACATGTGTCCTCATTCATAGGCTAAATACGGGCGCCATACGGGATATGGCTCAGTACTTAACAAATATACGGGGCTATTACGAGATGGATACGCAGCAAGCCGGGTTTACTCCTATTGCAACGACCTGCGCTATATTAAAGCGGAGCGCGAGTGGTCCATGCGCAGTGCCGGACTTAGTTTTTGAAAGCAGCTGCGTCTATACCGGACGCGCACTCGCACACCCGCCAAACGGTACGGTACCTGCTCGTCCTCGGCATCCTCGACCATGGCCAAGCAGGCCAGCTACTTCAATGCGCGACCCCTGGGCAAAGCTTCGAGGCCTGACCATACCACTCGGTCGTCTGTGCAGCATGGACCGCATCCATGCGGGCGTGCGGCAGGCACGGTTCCCGGGCCGGGCGATCGACAACGATATCCGGATTTACGTAGCGCAACCCCAGGGCCGCGACGCTTTCGGTTGTGCTGTCACGGACATACTCGACAACTGCATTGAGCGGAAGCAGTACGACGATGATGGGAAGGAGAACGTGCGTGCTGCATGTTTTCAAGTGTCCGATGATGCCGTCTCGATGTATTTTACCTCGTCCGTACCCGACGCGTTGCGTGTCTAGATCTTGAACCCAACACCCGAGGCAGCGCCACCCCCCTCCCCCCCCCTCCCCCGTCCCCCCCCCCCCCCCCCCCCCCCGCCGCGGCCCCGCGGGATCTTCCATGGGCACTAGCGTTAAAAACGCCTCCGTCGACGGTCCATGCCATATTCCCACAAACCGGGGGCTTGAGTCCGTCCTGAAAGGTAGTACAGTGACTCGGTGCGTGGGTGGCTGACATGAGTACATGACTGCGTAGAGAATTTGAATTTCAAAGACGTTGACCGCCTTTGCCCTGCGTTTTTATTGTTGCTCTTGCAGATGAGGAAAAGTCGTTGCTGTCGGCCGTCTTTGACGAATGCTGGCCGCATGACACTCAGACGGGGATCCTTTACCTTATTATGAAGAAGACGCCGAGGTATCCCATCGCCGCGCCCCGGTACACCGAGCGGATATGCTACGCTACCTTCAACTTCCGTGCCGGCTACGCGGCCAAAACTCATTTCATTGTTACGTCAAGGAGACCGTCATTGCCGCGTTCCGAGAGTTCACCCCTCCCCTTTCCTCCCAACCCCACTGCGACCATCCTTGTAGGTTGTGCTGGCGGCTGTGCACCTTGTGCTATCCATGACGCACGCGAATGTGAGGAGCTACCTCGCTCCGCACTACTTCCCGGATGAGGGCAAAGCCACCCAAGCTAGGAAGTAGGGACCATTGCCGAGCGGCGACCGACTCGCGAAGGCCCTCCACCTGGCAGCGGCATGGCAAGAGAGAGAGCTCGGGAGGTACAGCTACAAAGCCGGCGAGTGCCCCTTTCTAACGTGGTGTTCAAGGGCGAGGAGGAGGTCTGCGAGGTGACGCCGCACTGGGATGAAGCCGCAGGGGAGTCGCGTCTGTTTTCGCACTTGTTCGATTATTACACAGCCACCGCCGAGACAAGCAGTCGACACGCATACTAACTTTCGCGATTGCTGTGGCACTGTGGCAGACCCCCTCCCAGTCCCTGCGTTTGGCGGCAAGCCGATGGTATCCAGTGTTTAGCGCTCGTCGGCTACGCCATGTCCGGCCGCGGTGAACCGGATCGTGGCGCTGCCGCTATAGCGGGCACCGCTGCATCGCCAAAGCTCAACGGCATGGTGGGCGTGCTGAGGCAGCATCAGAAGAAGCCGGGCGGCATCATCAAGCACAACACCAACGCGGTCAAAAACTTGGCTGCCACGCAAGCCTTCACCGGCGACAATTACCTAACGTCGACGAGGGCGGCAATAGCGAGGATCCCCCGGCCAAGACGGCCAAGCAGCCCGCCAAGCCAGCGGATGGAGTGCCGGCCCATCCAGGGCCGGGGTGATGCCGGGGCCAGGGCCAGGGGCGGTGCTGGGGCCAGGGCGGCCGGTGGGCCGTTAGGGACGCGGGGCAGCCGCTAGGCCGCCATGCGCATGGCACTATCTAGCAATAGCCGCTGCCGCCACCCGCGAGCAGGCCCGCCGCGGCACGACCAGTGGCGGCCGCCGCCGAAACCGGATTTAAATATTTTATTCAGCGTGCGCACTGCGCTGCTCGCCGCCCACTACCGCGCATTATCGCGTTATTGCGCAGCGATATACATCATCATGACGCGAGATTGTCGGGCTTATAGAGCCAACAGCAAAATAGTCCACCGCGGATTAGCGTCGCAATGACGTAGGTGTGATATGCGCCTTATGGAGTTTATCATTACTCGTATGTCATGGAACGACTACATACGAGTGTCATTAGAGTATTCAGATTACATGGTATTACATATTTACATGCCAATCACAAGGTGGCCCAGTAGACTAGTGATGTCGAGGCTGATTTTTACACATCAACAATGTGTATATCCAACCAGAGCGTGTCAATATGTTGTGTTGCCATTGTGTTGGGCAGTGATATCCCCTTGTCATGCTACACCCATCCCTAAAGCCTATGTCGGACACTAGTGAGAGTGGTATGATGCTAGACATGCTCGCAGGAAGTCCGTCTAGGCGGAGAGCCCGGACGTAAAACTGAGACCAACGCAGCCAAAAAGGGCCGCGACACTTGCTTACTTGCGCACCCACATATAACGCGCAAACCCGGACGCTGGCTGCCATGATGCCACGACCGCCATGTACGGGCTCCCTCATCGCCAGTTGCCACGACGCCAACGTCTGCCGCCGCTTGCAGTTCCCGCCCGAAAAGTCTCTCGGCTCAGCCGATCGGAAAATTTGGGCACCAATGCTCGTCGACTAGTAAGAAAGTTATATGCGAAGCTCGGCACACCAGCGCCAAGGAGAAGTGGTCACTCGCGACTTTTATCCGCTCGACGGCCAACGCAGTCAGACTCCCTAGAGGGCCAGCCCCGACCCACGCCGAGGTCAGGGCATGCTGGCGGGCGGCCTCTCATCTAGGCTAGCGACTAATGGCGTTAGCAGCCAACACCCCTACTTGGCGCATCCCCTTGCGACATTGGAAGGAGGTGTTGACATCAGTGCAGCTGTCATTGTTGTATACCAAACAATGTAGCTAGGCGGGTATTTGTATTAGTACTTTAGCACATATCTGTGTGATACGAGCACCGCGCTACGCACGCGCCGCGGGCACCACATTGCGTCAGTCATGCATGCGCTTGGCGCCCCAGGCCTGCTCACTTCTTTGTATCTATACAATCTCCTGGCTAGGGGCTTCCGCCTCCCATCCCCGGCTCATGTCGTGACGTGCGATATGGACCAGCACGTCGATTTCGGGGAGGTTGCACACAACATAGATGGTTCTTCGTATTTACAATACAATGTATGTGTGTGCCATTTTCACATGGCACAAGAGACAAAAGGCGGCGAACAACTTGTTGGCCGTGTCACTATGGCTAGAGCACGAGGCAGGGGCAGGCGTTCAAGGCAACACTATATGCTTGTATGCGGTTTCGCAAGTGCATGCTCACCGCAATAGCACGTGCGAGCTCGCATTTTTTGCTAGGGTTTTAATTTTAGCCAATCCTATCATCATTTCTCTTCATGTGGCGGGTGGGGCTGGCAGCGCTCACGCACACAACAACGTTATAGCATTTTTTCCCCATAAAATGTGCAACCTGTCTTCACATATGTGTTGTCTTCATTGCCCTGTGTAGCACAGCATATGCATTGCATCTGCATGGTGCATGGCATGGGCAGTGTTGTTGCTTGTGCATTGCATGTGCAACATGGTGGTGTTGATGTGCTGGCATTGCATGAGCAGTGTTGTTGTAGTGCATTGCATGGGCACTGCTACTGTGCATTGCTTTGCTGGAATAAGGCAGAAATGATTTTATTTTACCTACTGTTAATTAAGGGCTGATAAAAGTCGGGGGGGGGGGGGGGGGGGGGGGGGGGGCGCTAAAAATCGGGGGCTGCGTGCCTAAAACAGATTATTAAATTGATTTGGCCTTACAAATAATTCCGCAAAACCATTACCATCAATATAAATTCCGCGGCCTTCAGGGAATCTTCAAGGGTGCGCCAGAGCCCCAGAGGAGGGGGTGATGGGTTTAGTTACACGGGGTGGAGTCGGGTGAAGGCAGAGTACCACGGGCGGCAGGCAGGGGGGCGGGGAGCCGGGGAGGGTCAATAAGGCACTAATGGAGCGGGATCTCCCTCTGGCAGCTGTGAAGGAGGGTCATGGATAGAGCTGCGCCGCGTCTGTAGCGAATCGGACCACTTCACCGGTGACCCGCTCGTCCAAGACGGCGATGCACAGCGTGTAGCTCGTACTGGCGTCCAGCAGAACCTCCGCAAGGCGAGTGGCGTCAGCGTCGGGCCCTATCGACACGTGCCAGCGGCCGGTCGCCTTGACCTTCGCGAGCCCGGCCTCGGTCGCAACGCCACCTAAGGCGTCGAGAAACCCTGACGCGACGTATATCTCCTGGTTGCCGATGCGCAGGTCCTTGGCATCGTGTGGGTGCCAGAGGCCCGACCTGAATGCGGCAGCGCGCGCCGCGCCCGCCCGAACCACGCTCGCCAAGCTGCCCCTGTGCACTTGGAGCGAGGGCTTCTGCCCCTGAAGAGCCGCGTTCTTCTGGCGTAATGCGAATCCAGCTATGGTGATGTGGAGCCCGCCCCACCGCGCCTGCGAAGTCACAGCTCGTTGCACGTCTGGGTCGGTCATCGCCGCGGCGGATGGCTTTACTTTGATGTACAGTGCATGTGACTCGAGTGGTCCTACTGGCGGCGCGGACTGTGCTGAGCGGGCCATTGTCGAGCCTGTATGCTGGATGGGCGCAGCCGCCACTTATCCTTAAATGTAGAGCGCGGAATCTAATACCGGCTCTTGCGTGCGCGCGAGGGCAGGGGCTGCGAGTGATGGTGAATTGCTGGAAGAAAGAAGTGAAAACAAGCTCCGCTGAGGCTCTGCAGCTACCTGTAGTCGCTACCGGTGCAGGTCACGGTTTGATGCTCACGAGTACCGCGTAGCGACTACTGGTGTGAATTACGAGATATAAATACATCAAGGCCAGCAAATCCACAGCTAAAATCAGTAGTAAAAGATCAACCGAGCAAGCCGCCTAAAAGCGGCCCGCATCCCGCACGAGGCGGTACGGGTAGTCGATGGATGAGTTCTTATAGCCCTGGTGCAGGGCACGGGCGTGAGCCCCTGACGAGGGGCAGCCGAGTGGGAGGGGCAGGAGGATGCGGTGAGTTTAAAGGAAGTGTATGGCGCCCGCAGCGCCCGCGCCGCCAAGTAGCGGCGCGCGCACCTGGCGGGCGCCCAGGATACTGCTGTCGCTGTGCACATTCGCACACTGCACACTGCACACTGCTGGCACACTGCGCTAGTACTGCTGTACTATAATAGCACCTCTCAAGCATAGGCCGGTCATACAGTTGACTAGTGCCCATGCTTGTCTAAGCAACAGGGTGTGAGTAGGTTCTGGCAGGGCTTTGATGATGGGCACCATTGAGCATGCTGATGTCACCGGACTGAGAGCGCCGGTTGCTGGTGTCAGTTGCTCAGTTGGAGTCTGAGTAGACTACGAGGCGAGCCCCCCCCCGGTTCAGTGGCCCCGTAGGTAATGCCCATGCCAGGGGTGCCTCTGAGATGGCAGAGCACGCATGAGGTGGGTCTTCTGCGGGGCAGACTGAAACCTTCTGAGCACGATGATAGCGAAGGCGACGTCCGGTCCGGTGCACATCGTGAGGAAGTTGACAGAGCCCTGGAAACCAGCACCGATACGTTTCATGGTCCTCTCGGGGGAGCGGGGCCTTGTCGGTGGCGATGGCGCTGGCAAGATGGCGGCGACTGAAGGGATGGCGGTGTGCGGGATAGCGGCGGGCGCTGAGGTGACTGCGGCAGGTACGGGCTCCGGCTGCGTGGGCGTGTGCGGCGGCGGCGCGGGGGCTGCAGGCGGCGGAGGCACGAGCTCCGGCTGCGCGGGGGCGGCAGGCGGCGGAGGCACGGGCTCCGGCTGCGCCGTTTCGTGCTGGAGAGAGAGCCGGGGCATGCCATGTGCCTGCAGAACCGCGCGGACGGCGGCCGTGGCAGCATCGTGCGCGATGTCTCGCATCAGCGCGAGCAGCTGAGACATCTGCTCGGCTGAGACAGCTTGCTGGATCTGCACGGCGTGCTGCGCCGCTGCAGAGCTGACTTGTCCCCAGGAGGCAGGGGATAGGAGGCCAAAGGGTTGGTCGAGTGCGGGCCACTGGTCGGAGGATCCGCCGGCGCCTGGCGGCGGCGGGGCATGCATGAGTTCGGACATACAAACGCTCACGGAGAAACCGGGCGACATGGCCAGGAGGGCGCGCCGTGCAGGCGGGCGCGGCGCATCGAGACGGAGCACACATCGGGAAGCGACGCTGTGAGGCTAGGAGGGCATCATAACCTCTTATAGCCCTGGTGCAGGGCACGGGCGTGAGCCCCTGACGAGGGGCAGCCGAGTGGGAGGGGCAGGAGGATGCGGTGAGGTTAAAGGAAGTGTATGGCGCCGGCAGCGCCCGCGCCGCCAAGTAGCGGCGCGCGCACCTGCCTGGCGGGCGCCCAGGATACTGCTGTCGCTGTGCACATTCGCACACTGCACACTGCACACTGCTGGCACACTGCGCTAGTACTGCTGTACTATAATATGAGTCATGCGCGCATGGTTCAGAGTCCGGGCCACACGTGCACGTACTACGTGCACGTACTCGTGCGAGAGCCGTACGAGTACCGGACTGGTGTGAATTACAAAAGGGCAGTACGAGTACTGGTATGGATTAGTTTATAGATATCTTAATACTGGCCTAATTTCTATTTGAATTCTCACGATAGTTTTATGTGAATTAATACAAAAAGGCCAGTACAGGGTAGGAAGAAATCCATCGCTAAACGCAGTATTGGTGTGAATTACAAAACGGGCAGTAAGAAATCCATCGCTAAACGCAGTGCCAAAAAAAAACCAACCACTGCAAGAAGTCGCCTAGAAGGCCAGAAGCAGCCCGCACTGCACTGGCGGTAGGTCCGTAGGTGTGGGTACAGTACATAGTAGTCACTCACCCGTAGTTGCTTGTTCACTGTAAATAAGGCGTTAAGGATTATATGTTGTGGTTTCGGAGACAACGCCCACTGATTTTCGCTGTCCACCGACTTCGTTAGACCATCAGTTATATCACTGGTTTGGGCATTTACATGGCTGCAAATGCCCTGGGAGCGGCTAAGCATGCTTCAAATATTATGAAGTAACTTGACAGTTGAATCAGCGATGCGTCGATTTTTCAGAAAATTTTAAAAGAACGGGTTCTATATCCCTGGCCTACAGTTCCATGAATTGCATCGGATCTCGGCTTGCGTGCATGGTACCTTGGGCGGCATTCTCTCTGCCGGTGTGCAGATGGCCAAGTCTGATGCACGTGCTCGTGCCCATTCTGCGTCTTCTCATGTTACTGCTTCCACCCCGCAGTCGTTGTAGAGGACCTTTCTGATTGTCCTTTTCTTTTTGGTGATTTCCGATATCGCCTTCTGCTGCTATCTCATGTAAATAATAATGAATTGCATTGCCAGCGCTTTGAAGTAGTCGCTACCAGCAGCGAGCGTTTGCATTGCCAGCGCTTTGAAGTACCAGAGTTTTTTTCCATTACCAGCAGCGAGTAGCGAGTACCAGTACCAATACCAGCAGTACCAGCACCAGCAGTACCAGCAGCGAGTAGCGAGCACCAGTACCAGCAGCGAGCGTTCGCATTGCCAGCGCTTTGAAGTACCATAGTTTTTTTTCCATTACCAGCAGCGAGTAGCGAGTACCATTACTCATAGCCTCCCAACCGTGAGATCGTAATCGGACGGCTGTGTAATTAAGGACCGTGGGTGGGTGGGCGGGTGGGTGGATTATAGTACTTAGTAGTACATGCCAGTAGATAAGCGCTTTAGTCATGCACCTATAGGCCCGATCCGCTGCACTATACGGGTACCCGTACGGCAATAAAGCTCACCGCCGAAAAATCGACGCTTCGCTGGATAAGGGATATATATATGCAATAATATCCAAAGGGCACATGCATTCAGAGCAAAAAAATCCCACTGGTGGATTTGACCTCCCCCCACCCCCTCCGGGGGCCGCAGAAAATCGGTGGGCAACACCTTGGTATATGGTACGATGGGTCGGAAAACACTGCATCATGGCTTCTTTCGTGTCCTTTGCCGCCCTCGCACGCTTCCTACGCGGGGGGGGGGAGGGGGGGGGGGGGCTACTTGGCCGAGAAAGCTCCCCCGGGTCCCGAACGTCTTGGCTATGACCGTGCCCACGTGAAGCTCGGCATTCATCTCCTGCGATGCCATGCTTGCTGCCAGGCCACCATCAGACGACACCGAACGCCCCTCCCCGCCGCTGGGTAGTGCGCGCGTGGCTCGCTGATTCATTTCGGGGAGACGGGAGCGGCGGAGAGAGAGGCGCGGGGGATGGCGGCGGCGACCGCATCGATGCATCACCCGGCTCGCCCCGCGTTTCGGTCAGACCGGGTCCGGACGGAGCAGAGGCGTGACGGACGTGCGTGCGGTGTAGCAGGGGCGCCATCACCACCGGCTGCGACAGGCGCGGCGGTGTCCGAAGGCTCGGCGCACGCCTCCCTCCATCTGTGCTTGTCGAAGAAATAACTCCTCGAGATAGAAGCGCCACACGCGTCGCAGCGCAGTCTCTTGATCGCCGCTTTCCAAGTCCCCGTGGCAGGCGTCCAGCCCTCCTTGCTCTCAGGAATATGGCGCTTTGAGTTGGGACGCCCCATGGCACACCACTATTCGGCGCCGGCGGCTCGCAGGGGCGGGGTGGTGGGTAGGCGATAGTCACTGGCAAGGGTCGTCCGCTGGACTTGCAGCAATTCAGCCGGCGGTTTGAGGCCGTTGGCCGTTGCGGCGTCGTCACGGAGCCTGTGCTGTTGAGGCATTACAGTACAGTGTGGCGGAAGTGCCACACGTTACGGCGGGTTGCCGCGCGAGCCGCGATGTGGGCCCAATGTATTGTGAGGATGGCACATGCTACTGGTAGCCTAGATACTGGTAGGAATTACGGAATATAATGCAGGCCGGCGGGCACTTCATTGCGACTACCGAGCCTAGCAGAAAAGTGGCGATTACACGGTATATACGGCGATTACAAGCCCATTCCGTGGGAAAATCACGATTACGGGCCATTACAGTGTAATTACGGGGCAGTCTGGGAGGCTAGTGCGAGCAGTGATGCTTGTTGCAGCCTTGTGGGCAGCCCTGTTGGCTGCAAGTTGTCAACATGCAACTGCTGACAACTTGCCGCCCTGGCCGCAGCCATCCTAGTGGCAGACTTGATAGGGTATGTGCCCCCCCCCCCCTTGCCTTGCATTGCTTGCATAGGGGCAACACATTGCTGAATGGAATGCCACACTCTACGATGCCAGCCTCACGAGTGATTCCATCACAGTTGGAGCAAAGTGTGTCATCATCAGCCCAAGAGGCCACAAGAGACCAAGAGGCCAATGCCTTCCTCGCTTCGCATAGTATAATATATTGCGCCTCTACATGCATGTGGCATTCTAGGTCATCAACACAATAGAATACCTTGTGGTAGGGTGGTCCTGTGGAAGGGGCTAACCTCCACATATGTATTCAAGATTGTCTTGCGCCTCCTGAAACGCATCATTGGCTGCCTGGCGGCATGCCCTCAGTGCCGCCACGATGTGTGGCTCGCCATCCGCGGCGGTTTGGAGGCGTCATGTTGCTGGCGGGAGCGCGCGTTGGGTAGAGTCTTCGGGGCTTGCAACAGTTCTTGCATTCCACAATCCCTCCGGACAATTGCTGATGAAGATGCCCACCGCCAAGCGTGATGATCTCCATACAATGCTCCGGCAGCAACATTGGTACTGCAGCGCCTCTGCCTCGTCCTCGGCCGCCCCTGCCACCCCTTCTGCCTCTGCCACCTCTGCCGCCTCAGGGGCACATGCAAAGAATCCGATCGCCAGTGCATAGATGAGTTGGGCGGGCCTTCCCTCGACCACGTCCTTTGTCACTCCACACAAGCCCTTCCTCCGCAAACAAGTCGATCAGCGTTTTGTACAACCGCTCGGGAACGTACTGGCGCTTCGTCCTCTTCGCGGGCAGATGGACTTTCACCCTCCTGACATTCACCATTAGCCTCCCATGCACTGTCAGTCGCAACACGCGGTGCCGATGACGACGATTGTTCACCGCCGCCCGCTTGCTAAGATGATGGTGATGGTGTCTCGACGATGAACCGCAAAACGTTGCTCCTCGTCGTTTCTAGCAGCGCGTGGAGCGGCAGCTGTTGGGCGTAGAAGACAGACGCACATCACGCAACGGCGGCATCGTCGAAGCTCAGCAACCCACCATGTGAGCGCTCACGAAGGGGTTGCTGAGCCTCCAACCGCATCTCACAGGTACTGAGCAGGCCGGCCAATTCCGCGAGCTTGTGCTCCTCCAGCACCTCCTTCAGTAAGGGAGCGCTGTCGTTGTCATGCAGCCACGCCGAGATGCAGATGGTCCACTTGGTGTTCACCCCATTCTCGCCTCGCCGTAAAGCAGCTGAGATCTTGCGAACGCTTACCATTAAGGCCGCAATCTCGGGCCGTATGACGGCCGCCATGGTTGCCTGGTGGTGGTGACACGTCTGGAGGTTACATGCTGGTTGTGGCTCCCGGGATGCTCTACCGGGAGAGTAGACCTGCGCCGTTTGCCGCGCCGCCCTAGGTTCGGGCGCGGCGCGGCGTCAGCTTGAGTGCTCGGCTGGGTTGAGATCAGTACATTACACATTCCTCTGGGTGATAAACTAAATATACAGGGGTGGATTGAACGGTGCCCGCCCACCCACCGATTTCCCGGAGATCCTGGTCCCCAAAACACACTTCATAACGCCTGACAGAGCGTCGCCTTTTTTTTCCCGCCCCCGAGACAGGACTGGGAGCGTCGCCTCCCGGGCTTTCCGTAACTGGATCGCTGTCTACACGGCCGCCGTCGTAGAGAGGCTGTAAAGGGTTTCAGGGGGGGGGGGGGGGGGGGGCGCGCCACTCCACCGTCCTGTGCGCGCCACTATCTTTGACGGCCTTTCAAGGTCCGCTCCGCCATATGCGCTGGAGACTGCTGCTGATTGCCTACATGCCGCCCCACGAGGCTGAAGTCCTACTCAATACCGCCGCAGTGAAAGTACCACGTCCCCTGTTTGCACGCCCAGATGACTCGGCGGGCCCAGCACAGCCGCCTTGCGCTGTTTCCAAGGGGGCGCCGCTGCCTGACCGCGCTCCTGCTGGCTGCTCTGGCGGTGCGCTCCCGCCGGTGCTTTGCGACCGCAGTTGCGCGCGAGTGAGGAATTTCTGAATAGTGTATTGTTGGCCTTGCATGATGGCACATTCCAAACGGACCTGTTGGCATTCGGCCGCAGGTGTCAGGCCCATCCAGCGTGGTTCCCCGCGCTCACAGGTCGAGAGCCCCCTCCACGAATCAGGGGAGGTTAGTACTGGGCAGTGCTGAGGTGCGATTACACTTCTGCCCGCCTCCCGAGCTTTCTTGATTGCGTTTCGCCTCCGAGCGTCGCGCCTCAGGGCGGGGATCTTCGTGCAACACATCCTCAACCGCCAGGTCATATGGCTTGGTAGGATGGTCGCTTTGTCAACGATGCCGCCTCTCACACGACATGACCGCGGCCTCTCCAGGTGGAGGAGCTCGTCAGCGGCGCCCGCGGCCGATACGCCTCTCGACCAACAGTCACCCCCGACCTGCTAACTCCGCTCAGCCCGTTCCCGTCGGGGCGGGAGGACGCGGCATGCGCAGCGGGAAGCACGCCGTGTGGTCTGTGGCTGGAGTCGCTGGGGAGCGCAAGTGGCGCTGTGTGCAAGTGCGACGCACCCATTCACGACCGCCCCATGTTGGTGTGGACAGCAGGGAAGCGTACTGTCACCATCAGCCACATAAACGCCCAGGGTTATCGAGCTTATAACGTGCACCACTGTGGCCGCGTTCAGGGACATCTGTCTTGACATTGAGTACCTGCCGGACCAGCTGCCAGGAGAGCCTCCGCACCGCACCGCCGCGGACGCCGCTCGGTTGCAGCGCATGTTGAAGGCGTCGCAGTTTCCGCGGCAGTGTGCGCCTGCGCGGTTACACCCCCTGACCGGCCCCAAGGCAGGCCTGGGGATCACGCTGCACTACGCTGCGCACAGTCTGCTGGTGGCGCTGGCGACAGGTACGCCTTCCTCCAGGCCGGGGCATGGCGGCGGGGTAGGCGGCCAAGGGAGAGGGTTGGGTTAGATGTGGAACTGTGGACTTCAACCCATGACGGCCTGCAGGTGCCACCTACATTCCGCATCGGCAATCGCTGGAATTATGGACCACCAAGCGGCTGTGCGGCGGGCAGCGCTCGCTGCATTGCTTTTTCCAGCCACTGAGCCACTGCCATATCCCCGGTGAGAATCGCTGCGAGCTTCATCCTGCCCGCATTGACCCAGTTGTCATGATTTGGGTCGCTGAACTCATTGCTGCCTCCCATTGCGTCCGAGCTCAGAGGTCGGAATTGGGAAGGGCGCGAGCGAGTGGCAACTGGATGCAGAGATAGAGGCGCAGGTGGGCAACCGTGCCACGCCGTGGCCGGCCATGCTCCGCCCATTCCATGCTCCTCAACAGGCGGGAATCACATGGGTATGCTCGGATGTAAAAAATGAGACGTGCTGCGGATTGTGGACACTGCCGACCGCAGGCGCTTGGGCTGGGGAAGAGCGGCATCCGGGATGACGTGCAGATAGAGCCGTTTGCGCCGCGGGGGTCAGTCTGGGCGCTCTCCCAGGCGCTGCGCTTCCTGTGGCAGCCGCAGCCGTGGCTCCAGCGCGCAGTGGAGCGAGCTCGGGCTTCGATGCCGCCAAGCACGGGGCCGATTATGGGCGTGCATGTTCGGCATGGCGACGCGTGCGCTGCTGGGCGGGAGTGCTACACGTGGGGCCAGTACCGGCAGGCGGCACTGCGGATGAAGGCCAAGTATGGCGTGGCGCGTATCATGCTGGCGACGGATAGCCAAGAGGCAAGTCTCTGGATGCCTTTGCATGCCATCGCGTCTTTACGTGGCTATAGTGCCTACGCTGTGCTCGCCTGACTCCCAACTGCCTTCTCCTCTACAGATTGTGCAGCAATGCCAGGAGGACCCGGAGTTCAAGTGTCATGCAGTCACGCACAACAGGTCCGCTCCCCGCCATCTGCACCCAGGCAAGGTTGCATTGTAGTTCACCCGGATACCAGGCCAGACATGACGTTCATCCTGACGCATGAGCATGACACCCTGCAGGTCGTCCCTCGCTCCCAGAGTAGGCGCACATGCTGCAGGCAGCTTTGGAATGTCGGAAGGGGCCGGTAAGAAGCAGCCGAAGTCGCGTCACTACATAGAAAACAGAATACGGTGAGTCGCTAGGAAGGGCGGGGGGACCAACATGGGGAGTGGCAACGGGGGGGAGTATCAGCACGAGACACGGCCACTGGTGATCTGTCTAACTTGATCATGGATTCAGGAAAGGGGAGCTAGATGGCGGACAGCTGGCAGTTGCAGCGCTTGTAGATCTAGCACTTTTAGGTGAGCACCCTGCTTCCACTCTGTCTACGCCCTCTGCGTGGCCTGCCCAAGCACACTCACGTGGCGTCAGCTGTGTGCAGCTGCGTTGTCAACATGCCCGTCCACTCGTGCAGGTGAATGCATGATGTTTGTGGGGACCTTCTCCTCGTCCTTTTCGCGGATGGCGCTTTTATTGATGCACGGACGGACCGGCAGCCCTGTCCCGTTCATCTCGCTGGACTCTGCATGGGGCCGCAGAGATGGCGGAATAATATGACCGATTATTTAAACCGCCCCGCACGAGCCGTGGCGCTCACATCAGGAGCATTTTATTTAGCATTACCCCCAAGAATATCTTTTCTGCCATTTTCCCTCAAGCTCCTTTTGATTCATGAGGCGGGAAACCCCAGTCGATGCTCCGGAAAATAACTCAGCTACGGATCACATGATAGAGGGAATCGGGGCTTGGGAACGAAAGAGGCCGGCCGGAAGCTTGAGCTGCAATTACACTATATGGGTTCCCTACTATGGTTAAAGAAGGCAGGACCTACAAAAAACTCAGTCTGAGCGGTGGAGAGCAACATGCTAGCACGTTGCAGCCAATTTCAATTTCAATTCCGGGATATCAAAGGGCAATCACACCAGGCGCACCTGGCCTTATACCATGACATATTCCTGATTGTGACACCCTCATGTGCGCACAATATAAAAAGCTGGCATGCACAGTGTTTGTATGGAGCTTGTGCTTTGTATCCAATCGGAATGGCGTTGATTCCACTTGCCTGAAGGGTTGCAAGGGATTCCCCAAGAGATTGCGGGACGGGACTGATGATGGTCACGAGAAAAAAAGACCCAACAGGGCTCATTTCATCACATGTTTCGTTCGCATAGCCAGGCTTTGTTTCCGATTTTCCCTGCCTGGTAGACAGTAATTTTCAGGATGGCTACCGCACCATGGAACTGCGTTTACACCTAAGGATTACAGCCAAAGCTACACGTGAAGGCAATGCCGTTCACACCGTCGTTTGGCTCAAGCAGGGCGCTAGCTAGGTACGTTGACTCCCACAGGCACTGGAGCGGCAAAAAATGCGTCCCTAGCTACAGACTCCCAACAAATTGATAATTACAAGTGCTAGAACATAACCGATACTATACATCAGTAGTATGAATCGTCGTCCCAATAATACTGATTTAGGGTGTGAGGGTTTTAGGGTGACCTGCATATTCGATAGTCCACAACGGAACCAAGCATCAAAATGAAATAAGCATGGACAATGAATAGGAATCCGCGATAGAACCCGGCGACCAGTCAATCGAGCTCATCCAGCCACGAGACAGTGCCCCCCACTCAGAGTACATGGAGACCAAAAACGCTTGGATCCCATCTGCCAGAAGCTTGGTTCCCACCTTAATAGTAGCCACAATCCGTTAACCCCTGGAAAGAAAAAGCACGAGTAATTCCTGAAAATTTTAGTCAACCCCGTGAAATAAGCCTCCCAGTGCTTGTGGAAAAAAATGAGAAAGTAAGCATATGCTCACACAAAGTAAAGTTCGCCCCGTGTCATCGGCGGAAGCCCTCCCAACAAGCATCTGTCCTCTTGCGCCAACTGCAGCCAACTGTCTGGCCATTACAACCATTATTGGTCATAGTTATGGTCTAAACCTGATCACCCCCTCGGACATCACCACCTCGGACAGAATCCACGGGTTGGAATTCATGTGGGGAACACACTCAAGCCAAATGAGACGCAAAAGCCAGCCATCCTTCACATGCGGGAAATGCGGGCAGCACCTCAGCAACGGCCACATGGCAGGCAACTGCCCCTCCATGGCCGCCCTTAAGACAGACCGACACAGCAGCACGCTCAAACTTCTCCTCAACAAGCTGGAAGTCCTGAATGGTTGTCGCTGGCACGTACTATCCACGGACGCGGGCAGCAAAAATGAACAAACCTGTGGCTGACTTGCTGTCCTCCCCTAACTGAGACACCATGATCTCCGACCTAACTGACAGAATCTCTCACACACACACACACACGCACACACACGCACACACGCACACACACACACACACACACACACACACACACACACACACACACACACACAGTCCCGCGCATCAGCGTCCCCGATCGCCTAGCGGAAACCCAAGAAGGGGCAACCGACGGTCCCAGCGCCGCCCAAGGCCGGAAGCTGCATCCGGAATCCCTACAGTTTCCACAGCGGTTGGATAAAGCATGTCCTAAAAGCAACTCGGCTTGGGCAGCGGAGAGCAGCAAGTCAGCATGTTGTAAAATCAATTTCAATTTCATTTTTTAGCAAAGGAAATGCGGTTTGTGAAATCGACGGACAAGAGTCGATTCCACTCTTATTTGGTCGAAAATGATTTATTATGATTGTTGATTATGATTAATGAGGTTGTTGCACTCCTCCACAGGTACAACCTATATCATCACCAGTGCAAGATAGGGCGGGAGGGGACATCATTCCTGGCTACCACTGCATCGTACACCAGGACACAAGGACGGAAGCGCAACTTCTGGATAAAGGCACCCCCCCCCCCCCCCCCCCCCCGCCTGACTCCAAGCTGCCTAGTACATAGTGTTGCCTTACTTGTTGCTGAGTTCTGGTATACACACACACATGCATGTTGTGCATGAAAAGCCCGAGACAAGGGGACATGTGGTGTTCAAGCACAAGACATGGGACGAGCAGTGGGTGCCCACTGATGAGTACGGCAAGCATGCAATACTGCCAGAAACGCGTGCCGAAGTGGAGCAACATGACAACCACATGTATGTTGGGGAAGTACAGTATTTCATGGAGGTGACCCACACCAGCCCTTTGGTGCCGGGCCTCACCCTCGCTGTGTGCCGACGGCACGCAGCTCAGCGCACGGTGATAGGGTCCCCCCTCGGCACTGATGAGCGGCAAAGCAAGGCGCCCCTTCGGCCAAACATTCGCAGAGGCATCACTCCTTCCATGTCGCACTGAAGCACGTCGAGGAGAAACTGTAGTGTTGCTTCTATGCTGATCCGGACATAGTGACACATGCACTTCTCCCCGGTTCGGCATGTCCTCACGGGGTGTGGGGCGGTATGTGTGGGGCACATATAACACAATGACCGTGCACTACTAGCTGAATTTCTGTATAGCTGGTAAATATAATTGATCAAAGTTATGCTACCCAGCAATTCCGGCGCAGCGCCCCGGTGCCGCTGCCATGCGCACCCAGCGCCCACCGCCCAAAACCCATCCCCTAGCGGTTTTGATCAGCGGCGGTTGCTTTTGAGGTCTCCATCATCAGAATCGAATGCGGTGTAAAACCGCCCCTCCTAGCAGTCTGCTGGGTACGTGGGACTTCCAAGGGAGGTGACACAATTGGGACATTCTTAGGGGCAAGGCTTGTCATATTGTTATACAATGCTAAAGCTACAATACTTATGTGTGCTGCTAATCGCTACTTTACTGGCTATATATGGACAACTATGCCTTTTATGTATTTTTCAGCGCTTTGGCTTGTGCCCCAACTATGCCTCATCTGTCCGCAGTCTACTCTCCCAAGGGGGGGGGGGGGGGGGGTGGAGCATCTCATGAGCTGGTCTCAATGCAAAACCTCGTGAGTCGACCAATATAATACGAAGTCATGGCCGCCAGTATCTATTTGCCCATCGCATGATGGGAGTCATTACGGAAGCCGCTAGCCCGATGGCATGGTCCACGCCCCACGGAATGTTGGGGTACGGCAGGAAGGCTGTCCTGAGTGATCTAGCTGCACTTGCTGGGTGCGGGTAATCGAGGACGATGCCACCCGCCATGTCGGCTTCCCAATCCTTGGCAGCCTCCAGCATCAGTCTGCGCACATTGGTCGGCGTGTCACGGGGATGAATCAAGTGAATGTAGCGGGACAGCAAGGCCGTAGCCGCGAGCACCATTGCCGGGTGTACAGTCAGCTTGAACTGATCGACGAAGACTTTTCGCAGCTTTGGGTTGCCTAGTGGGTCCTTCTCGATGCACACCTTTAGGGCGCGGTACAGCTGAGCCCGCGCCGCAGCGAGCCATATCCCGCCGACTCCCCTAAACATGTCTCTATCAGAAACCCGGGTATCCTCCGGCGCGTCTATGAGGAAAAACTTCCAGACCCGGAGACCCTCTGCCCGAACGGTGAGGATGCCCGGCCATGTCTGTTCCTTGTCGAGAGAGGCATACATGTTGGTGTCGGTCATGCGGGTTGGAACCCACCCCGGCTCGAGATGGATGCACCCCCTCACGATCAAATGCCGGGTGAGGTAACTGCTCAACTCTGTAGGGACGCAGTAGTACGCTGCGTGCGGCGGGTAGCGGTTGGCCATTGTTGGCGAGGCGAGGAACCGTAGATATGGTGGGTAACGCTGGGTGCCGGCGGCGGGTGGGTGTTGGTTGTGTGCTGCCAGGGTTTGGGATCGGTAGCTGGGAGAAGCCGACAACTTTGCTGCACCGTGTCCCTTGCGGCACTACAAGCCGTGGGCAGCGCTGATGTAAGCTTTAAGCAAGAGGCTTTAGCGGAGACAAGGGAAAAGGTTTGCAACAAAGGTAATTGTTACATTGTACCGGGGCGTGCACGGCTTTATACAACTATTGGCATGGCAGCCGGTTGCAAGCAGGTGCTAGGCTTGGAGATGCGATCTAGTCTTGAAGTCATCGGGGATTGCTGCAGGCAGCCTCGAGCATTGGTAGAAGCATGCGAGCGTAATGTGGCCGTACGTCGGTAAGACGTGTAATGGTAATGGTTGCGTGCGGGCAATGAGCATATGAGTAGTACATGTATGAGTATATGTAGATATATGAGCATGCATGTGTTTACGAGTGTGATGGGTATGAGTATGCAGGTAGGGTTATAGTGGTAACCCTAACATTCCATCCCGGCCCCAAAAAGTATAGTTACCTGATACGCAAAGAAAAACGGGCGGGGTATTTTGCGGACATGGCACGATAATGGGTTGCAGTAAACATTTGTCGAAGGGGAGCGGTTTACAGACATAATCGTGCAGCATATCAACAAGTATTTTAGTATATGGCTTGAATTTACGTTTCGTAGAATTTGGGATGGGAGGCCATAGCAGGTGGTAGGCGGAGTTTGGCATGCATGAATGGAGTATGGGCGATGGGGTATGGGCTGATGTAACGAAATTATCGAACCGGCTGATTTCGTAGCAATATGTATTCCGAAACAAAAAGCGTGGGCATCTGTATTTCTGTGCGATATCAATAATGCGATCCGCGGGGTCGACAGGTTGGCATAACAAGCTAGCTGACGTGAGCATGTTCGTTCTTCATGCCGCCGGAGCGGCGGGCATCAAATGGAGTGCATTTAATGGCGGAATGGTTGGCATTGTTATATGTTAAATCGGCGAGGGATAAGCGGGGCCATTTGTCATTACATAACGAGCATTACGAGCGAAACATACTTTTTGCCAAAACCGAGGTGAAGCGGGGACCGCGATCTTCTACCTTTATGCCACAAACAGGGCGTGGCGGCGGAAAAAGATTGTCAATGAATAAGCGGGCAAGCTGAGGAGCGTCTACGTGGATACTTCACGGGATGAAGCGGGCTTGTTTCGTGAATGTGCGTACAAGTGTGGCTATAGTGGCAGTCACTTACGCAGAGGGCGGCATGCTAGTGATACACAAAGTTTATGGGAATAATTGCCTAGGAGCGGGTGCTTGTATGGACGGGAGACACGGAGCCTATGTGCTGCTGTGTGGAATTATATGTGTAGGTGGTCAAGGTGGGCAAGTATATTGCGAATAATGGGTCACCATAAGTTTTCCGAATGGTGGCGAGAGTGCGTGCGCCATCAAGATGGCCGGCAGAGTGCGTCGAGTAATTCCGGAATGATCAGTTTAAGACGGGCTTTTATTTTAGGTGGGCAGGCATACGTTATTAGACATCTAGCATAATGAACCGTCGTTGGAATTATTGTATAACGCAATTGGGGATACGGTTACCTTAGTAGTTTGCTTTGGTAGTATAGCTGTGGCGAATCCGAGCAATTAATTCTATATTCACTTGAAGATGGTGGTAATGCATGGTATGAGAGAATATGGCTGAGCGTCATGTTTTGTTCAGTCGTGGCGTGAATCCGGGCGACGAGAACGGGGCATAGCCCTCACTCTAAGAGCTTATATTGCGGTAACTATAATATGCCGAGCACGTGCTTCCGGTGCGGGGTTGGTTTGCTAGGTATGGTAAAACAATACGGAGCCATAGTGAGTGACGGCGGCTTAACGTTATTGGTTGGACGGGCAGGTGGCGTAGAGTGGCATGGGCGTGATCTTAAAACTATTTGCTATATAGCATCATCAGTTGGTCACATCGTAACCACGAGGCAAAGTTCTTGGGCGTAGGTGGGGTATCTGGTATGTGTAGATTGTGAAGCGTTCGGTCTAATAAGCGCACCGTCGGAGGTGTCCTTTTGCATTTTGCTGAAGTATCACGGCGCCTAAGGCGTAGTCAGAGCATATAATTATGGTGTAACCGCGTAAAAGGCAACGTACACATATATGTTCGCGATGTCTCCTTTAAACTCTGTATAATGGGACAAAATATATTATAAAAGGGGTGCGGTCATGCGAGAGTATTTATGAAAACATATATTTGAAAGATAAATTTCTGACTTTGAGGGGAATCGTTGTATCTGCTGTGCAAAATCACGCGGGGCTCAATTCGCGAAGTGCAGCAATGTTTTTATCGGAATGACGCGTGCCGCGTTGGCTATCTAGTGGCCCAAATATTCGAGTTCGTTCTTGGCATAGGAGATTACGCAGTCGCGACAGTATGTGGTGTTGGCGAGTAAAACAAGCGTGGTATACGTTGTATTATGTGTTCATCGAGGAAGATACTAGATACCAAAACGTCATCAAAGTACACAAGAATAGACATGTTTTATGCGACTGCAAAACGTTACTCATCCATTGTTGAAACGCCGACGGGGCATTGAACATAATGCCAAATGGCATGACTAGGAATTCGTACTAACCGAACTGAGTTTTAAACACTGCTTTTTCCGGCGTCCGTATTTTGTTCCAAGGTGGTGTTAGATGAAAATTAGGTCGAGGGCGGAATACGCGGCAGCGCCGGCGAGCATATCTAAGAATATGGCGGCGCGTGGTATCGGGATCGAAACCTATTCGGCGGGTATATCTATGCAAGTGACGATAATCAATAATGCACATGCGCATGCCCGCCATATTGTCATGTTGGGCAAATATGACATGTGCAGCAAAAGGCGGAAATAATTACCCAATAAATCCTTGTCTGAAACGGTGGTTTGATGCTTTTGTAATCCTCTAATTCAGCAGGTGGGTTGGTGGAAGGCAAAATATTTTGCCGGGTGGTACATGGACATCTTAGAGTAGTGGTATTTCAAAGTGAACGCCGGGTTTTAGATGTGGAACGGAATTCAATAGTTGGCATATATATGTATGTTTAAGTAGAAGGGTTCGAAATTGTGAGGTAGGTTCAACACATTGGTCGGTAGTGAAAGCGGTAATATCAGTATCAATGGATTGGGCACAATAAGTATTTTCTGTTGCGTCGTATTCGTGGACTACGGCGTACAAGAAAACGGTGTAGGGATCTTTTAAGTAGTTTTCGAGCCTAGTGCTAGCTTGAATGGCGTCGACATTACCGGAGCGGGGTTCGATAGGGCATGTGACGGCTTGGCCGTCGGGGGACGCGATGGAGCCGGCGGTCGAATTTTATTAATATTCGGATTCTTATTATAGGAAAGGTAAGCCGAGAACGGCGTCGGAATTAGTTTGGAAGCTGGTTATGATAAATTCAACATTTCTCGTTTGATATTCATTTATAATTATCTAATTTTAACCGCGGGACTGCGACGCTAGTGGCACGCGGCCGTCTGCCATGATTACTCATAAATCTTTTGAGCGGCGCGGTTTTAATGGTTTTAATTTTGCGCAGGCGGACGAAGGTGTCACTTATAAATACAGCAGCATTGCGCCGGAATATATATAGTACTCGTAGCATAGTGGGCGGGAGTAGTTTTTATAATCGGTCAATTTGGTTTTTTTACCGACAGTAAATTGTTATCGGACATAGAGGTTACGAAAGCTTTTTCGGTTTTAAAGAGGGACTGGTGGGGTTTTAGCTGCCCTATTTCGCACACGGGTCTTACCTTTAGACTCAAGCAAGCTCAAGAGCGTTCACGTGCTTTGCGCGCGTACCCGTATTGTCGTTGTGTGTAGTGGCTGGCCGCCTGCTTGTCGACAGTATTGTCGGCGAGGTAAACATCCACGATCCAATTGGCCGGTGGCCATTGGCAAGTTGTCAATGGCAGTTGTGGCAGCGTGGAACAAATATGTTCCGGCTGGGTAGCGGTGGATGGGGCGGTATTTGGACTAGGTGGGGCGTCAGGACTTTCCGAGGTTAAAATGCCAGCGGGGTAAAACAATAATGGCACGGTATGATCTGGAGTGTACATGTAATCCCAAGTACATAATAATAGTGCTACGAACAATAAAATATAGTCGCTACTTTTACCCAACAACACCATGCATGCCTACGAATCCGTTACATGGCACATATATGCGTAATGTGCGAAGTAAATTAACACAGTATGACCGATAGCCGATGTAGTAGACATAGTATCGCGTGTACAAAACTCGGCTAGACCGTAATAAATGTAGCAGAAAAGCAGTAAGGATAGGCGAACTGTAGCTGTGGTCGCTACTTAGGTTAGTCATTAGTCATTGACTCGCTATTTAGCTAATTGCCGAGGCATGCACGGTAAGTCGATGATGATTGAAGCAGTGGAGGCGGGCGGGCAGGCAGTTGGCCGGGCAGGCTCGGATTTTTGCCGGTAGTGCCAAGGCGGCGTCGGTGTTATTTTTGGATAGCGGCACGTTTCGCGATCGCAGATAACGTGTGGCAACATCTGTGTCAGCTGGGATGGCAAAGCAGGCAGATGCTAGCAGGAACCGACGTTGCTCGCGCGAAGGCAACGAGTGCGCCGACTCGACAGGCAACGGGCATGGCGAGGAGGCCCCGTCATGCGCAGATACCGGCACGAGAGGCCCGGCCGCGCTCTCAGGAGTTAGCTCGCTCATTGGGGCATGTCAATAGGCATATTCTCGGGGATGGGGGATAAACTCGACCGGTAAGAAAGATGGTCGATTGATTTTCAATTCGAAATCAAATCTAAGATTGCCCCAAACCGTCGTTAACCGGCAAGGCGGTGCGAGTTCAGCTGGGTAGTGCTGCCCTTAGCTGCCTTCTGACAGCCATTGTCTGGTGCCACGGTGGTGGCTTGCTCGTCCACGAGCATTTCCTGATGGAGTGACCCGTTCGGCAACATCCATCGCATATGCCGTCATATCGGTCAGTTGCCGAGGGTTGGTGGTAGTGGGATGCGTGGTAGCAGGTGGTGGGGGGGGGGGGGGGGGGGGGGAAGTAACGTCCGTTGGCGATGCATGGGAGATGTCCGTGGTTAGGGCGCGGGTCGTGGATTTGGCTAGCTCGGCCCGGATTAGACGAGCCACCGGGCGGTGTCGATCTGTACTTCGATGGTTAGCGGCGGCGGCGGCGGCGGCGGCAGTGAGCGGTAGGCTAGTCGACCACGATGGCAGCGGCGGAGGGGGGGGGGGGGGGGATTACCGGTCATACGCGGTGGAAGCGCGGCGAGGATCTTTCACCAGAGCTCGAACGAAACCAATGTAAGCTTTAAGCAAGAGACTTTAGCGGAGACAAGGAAAAGGTTTGCAACAAAGGTAATTGTTACAGTGTACCGGGGCGTACACGGCTTTATACAACTATTGGCATGGCAGCCGGCTGCAAGCAAGGGCTAGGCTTGGAGATGCGATCTAGTCTTGAAGTCATTGGGGATTGTTGCAGACAGCCTCGGGCATTGGTAGAAGCATGCAAGCGTAGTGTGGCCATACGTCGGTAAGACGTGTAACAATAGTAATGGCGGCGTGCGGGCAATGAGCATATGAGTAGTACAGGTATGAGTATATGTAGATATATGAGCATGCATGTGTTTACGAGTATGATGGGTATGAGTATGCAAGAAGGGTTATAGTGCTAACCCTAACACCTGAAGTAGCCAGTCGCTTGTCTCACTGTTTGGGCTTATTGTACAGACGCGTACCGTCGAATTAAAAGCTCATTACGGGACCATTCTCCGTTAAGGGGTAGTTACGGACGAATTGCGACCCGGTCTGTGTCATCCGGCGACACATGTGTCCTCACGTTAACGCTAAATACGGTCGCCATACGGGATATGGCTCAGGGCTTAACACAATTCCGAGAATATTACGGGGTGGATACGCAGCAAGCCGGGTACTCGCACTACTGCTACGACATGCGCTATATAATAGCGGAGCGCGAGTCGTCCAGACGCGGCGCCGGACTAGTTTTGAAAGCAACAGCTGCGCCTACCTGATGCACACTCGCACACTCGCCAGACAGTACCGTAGTTGCTCGTCCCCGAGCACCGTCCCTTCATTATGGCCACGCACGCCAAGTTAATTCCAGGCACCCCCTACGGCAAAGCTGTGAGGCCTGGAAGCATGAGCATACCACTCGGTGCTCTGTGCAGCATGGGCTGCATCGTTGAGGACGTGCGGCATGCATTGTTTCGGGGCCAAGCGACCAATAGTCATATCCGCGTTCGCCTAGAGCAACCGCGGGGCGAGGACGCGTTCGGCTATGCTCTCACGGACATACTAAACAAATGCACTGAGCGGAAGCAATACGACGAAGCCGGGAAGAAGAACCTGCTTGAAGTAGGTTTTCAAGGGTCCGATGAGGGTGTCGTCAAGATGTATCTTACCTCGTGCGTACCCAACGCGGCGCGTGCCCAGATCTTGAACTCAACACCCGAGGCGACGCCAACCCCCCCCCCCCCCCCCCCCCCCCGCAGGATCTGACATGGGCATTGGCGTTAAGAACGCCTCCGCCGACGGCCCATGCCAAACTCCCACGAGCCGGGGGCTGGAATCTGTCCTGAAAGGTACAGTGAGTCGGCGGGTGGCTGACATGATTGCGTAGAGGATTTGAATTTTACAGGCGTTGACCGCTCCGTGCTTCATTTTTTTGTTGTTGCTCTTGCAGCTGAGGGCAAGGCGGTGCTGTCGGCTGCCGTCGACGAATGCTGGCCGCGCGACACTCAAACGGGGATCCCTTACCCTTTGGAGACGCCGAGGTTTCCCATCGCCGCGCCCCCTTACACTGAGCGGATATGCTACGCTACCTTCAACTACCGTGCCGGCTACACGGCCGAGAACCACATCCATCTACGCCAAGAAGACCGCCATAGCCGCGTTCCGAGAGTATACCCCCTCTCCCTTCCTCCCAACCCCATTGCGACCATCCTCGTGGGTTTTGCAGACGGTGCACCTTGTGCTATACAAAGAGCAAGGGAACGTGAGAAACTACCTCAGCTCGGCACTACTTCCAATATGTGGGCAAGGACGTCCAAGGTAGGAAGAAGGGACCATTGCCGAGCGAGGACCGACTCGCGAAGGCCCTCAACCTTGCAAAGGCCTTGCAGCAGAGCGAGATGGGGAGGTACTACCAAGCCGGCAAGGACCCCCTTTCTAACGTGATGTTTAAGGGCGAGGAGGAGGTCTGCGAGGTGACGCCGCACTCGGGAGCCGCACGGGAGTCGCGTTTGTTTTCGCACTTGTTCGATTACACAGCCACCGCCGCGACAAGCAATCAACACGCATACTGACTTTCGGAGTTGTTGTGTCAGACCCCCGCCCAGTCCCTACTTTTGGCGGTAAGCCGATCGTATCGAGCGATAAGCGCAACAAGGCTGTGGCGCTGCCGTTGGCTGGCACCGCTACATCACCAAAGCTCCACGGCGGCTTAGTGGGCGTGCTGAAGCATCAACGAAAGAGGGCGGGTGGCGTCACCAAGCACAACATCAATGCGGTCAATAACCTGCCCGCCATGGAAGCCTTCCCCGGCGCCAACGTCGACAATGGCGGTAGCTCGGAGCCCCCGGCCAAGCAGCCCGCCAAGCCGGCGGCTGGAGTATGCAACCGGTGGCCAAGCCAATAGTTGTATTAAGCCGTGTACGCCCGGTATACTGTAACAATTACCTTTGCTTCAAACCTTTTCCTTGTTTCCGCTAAAGCCTCATGCTTAAAGCTTACAGTGCACCTTGTGATATACAGAGAGCATGGGAACGTGAGAAACTACCTTAGCTCGGCACTACTTCCAATATGTGGGCAAGGACGTCCAAGGTAGGAAGAAGGGACCATTGCCGAGCGAGGACCGACTCGCGAAGGCCCTCGATCTTGCAGAGGCCTTGCAGCAAAGCGAGCTCGGGAGGTACTACCAAGCCGGCAAGTACCCCCTTTCTAATGAGATGTTCAAGGGCGAGGAGGAGGTCTGCGAGGTGACGCCGCACTCGGAAGCAACACGAGAGTCGGGCTTGTTTTCGCACTTATTCGATTACAAAGCCACCGCCGTGACAAGCAACCAACACGCATACTGACTTTATTCGCAGTTATTGTGTTAGTGTGCCCATTCCCTACGTTTGGCGGTAAGCCGATCGTATCGAGTGTTCAACGCAACAAGGTTGTGGCGCTGCCGTTGGCTGGCACGGCTGCGTCGCCAAAGCTCCACGGCGGCTTGGGGGGTGTGCTGAAGCATTAGCAAAAGAGGGCGGGTGGCGTCATCAAGCATCACCAACGCGGTCAAGAACCTGGCCGCCATGGAAGCCTTCCCCGACGACAACGTCGACAATGGCAGTAGCCCCGAGCCCCTGGCCAAGCAGCCCGCCAAGCCGGCGGTTGGAGTGCCGGCCCGGGGCCGGGGCGGTGCTGAAGCCAAGGCGGGCGGTGGGGCGTTCGGGTCGCGGGCCGGCCGCCGGGCCGCAGTGGCATCAGTAGTTGCTGCCGCCACCCACGAGCAGCAGACCCGCCGCCGTGGCGGTCCCGGCGGCCGAAACCGGACGCAAATAATGTATTCCGCCCGCCCATTGCCGCGCGCCTCGCCGCCCACTGCCGCGCGCCCGCTCACTGGCACTACTGCCGCGCGTGCTATCGCGGATTAGGCAAGCGCACGAGATTGTCGGGCTTCCATAGCGAGATGCAAAAATAGACCACCGCGGATATAGCGTCTCGATGATGTGTGACACGCGCTTGATGCTGTTTACTACGAGTATGTCACGGAATGACTACATACGAGTGTCATCATTATATTGGTAAGATTACGGGGTAAATACAGGGTAGTACAGGGTAATTACGAGGTTGTCCGGGAGCCTAGTGTATATGGGCCGCCGTTGCATACCTGGCTTGGCTACCCCTGCATCCCCCACTGCTTGGCGCGCCGGAGATGGCTACATACTACATTGCCAACCCCCCTTCCCCCGTCCGCCCGCCCTTCGCGCGCCCCGCAGTGCGACGGCCCCCTTCCATTTCTTTGAGGCGGTTGTTGCTCTCCCGCCCGGCCGCTGCCCAAGATCGGTGTTGGCAATATGTATGCGCCCCCCTCTCTCTCGCTCCTTTGAAATGGTTATTAGTTGTTGTTGGGGTTCCCTCTTCCCTTGTCTACTTAGCATGCGCGGTACGGCACCCGTATCCACGTGTATCCACGTGCCGTGCCCAAGCATTAACCTAGCAGCAACTCGGCATTTTCATCGTCGACGCAATGCCACAGGCGAAAGCTGCCGTACGCCCGTACGGCACCACCCCGCACGCGGTTCCCGACTGAGCCCTCCCGGGTAGCGCAGCTCCCGCATGATGCTTCGTCATGTGGTTGAACACACCAGGGGGGCTGCCTGTTCCCATCTTCCTTTGTCGCTGCGCACCCACCATGGGATTGCGCCGCGACAGCCACACCCAACCTCCCCTCACTTCATTCAATTTTCGCGGGTCTGCCCCTTGGACTTTTTAGCCCCTCCCAAAAGCTTGTATTGAAACCACAGCTTATTTTCGGCAATTTGCCTGCGCCTCCCTCATCTCCTTTCCATTAATAAACTAGTTCGCGCAGCACGACTATTTCGCACCTGGCGTTTTTTCCCCGCCCCCGGGACAGGACTGGCACCAGTGAAACCCTTGCAGCGTCTCTACGACGGCCGTTTAGGCAGCAATCCAGTTACGGAAAGCCCTGGGTAGGCGACGCTCCGTTACAGTCATCAAGCAAATTGCCGAAGCATTCTGCAAGACTAATTGAAGGCCAGTGACGTCTAAAACACTGCCATCAAAATACCCGGCGCTGACCACGAAAGGTCCTGGCGTACCATGTCAAAAGACGCTGCAAGGGTTTCACTGGTGCCAGTCCTGTCCCGGGGGCGGGAAAAATATCAAAAGGGAGCACGTGATCATCGCGGTGTTTGGCATTGGCGAATTAGATATCAAAGAACAGAACCCACCAGACCAAAAAGACAATCTTGAAAATGCCAGCATGGCACATGAATCTTACCCTACATCCGTTTTTCCTAACACCTCGAGACAGTAGTTAAGTCTTGATCTCAGCAGGATATGTAGTTATATTTTATGTTTTTATATATGTATGTACGTAGCACCACTGCACCAGTAAAAGTTGTAATATTAACAACCTGTACAGGTACATGAAATATTAGCGACTTCTGGATGCTGTCATCCATCCCGCGCTACTCTTCGTGGGTAATCGGTCGAAACGAGCGGCGGGCGACGCAACGACGACGACAAGGAGACGATGCCAAGACGACGCTGCGGGGGTTTCACTGGTGCCACTCCTGTCTATCATCCAGGCCGGGGCCCGCGAATATTTATATTAGTATTATAAATTATAGAAGGTATGCCGCCAATGACGGGGGCGTACTCGTACCCGTAGGAGTTTCCCAAACAGCAAATACTATATACTGTACTGCTAGCGCTGATGCTGGTACCTATACCGGTACTGTACAGGTGCGGGTGTTGACTATCCAAAATAAGGACAGGACCGCGAGTAGAACAACAGCAGATGAACAAGCTCAATGGGCGGACGAAGGCCGGCATGCAATTATTCGACGATGCCAGTGATGACTTCTAGCCACCCTGGCATATCTCAGATTTTTGTTGGTTGCCACGCTGTGATCCCATCTTGTACTGGTCTCGCGCGCTCTGGGTTACGACGGGTCGTGTGTACTGACGTACGACACCAGGGTGTAGTACTGGCACCAGTACTGCACCACAGCGTGTACCACGCACTAGTACGACAGGTACCTGTACCGGCACGAGGATTGTACGAAACACGACCCCACTACTCCAGAGCCAGAGCTATATGAGTACTTGCTATATGAGCATGGGTACTGGTATAGGTACTTGCTATATGAGCACCGCGGTGCTGGTAAGGAATACCAGTAAAGGCCTGTATGGCACGGGACGTGATCTACCGGTAGACCGCTCTACAGCCGTAATTTAGACACGCACAGCGCGCCACGTCGCAAAAAGAAAACGGCGACTAGCCAATCACCATGTAGTATTTTCAATTTTTCAGTTCCTTTTTGAGCCCTCAAAACGATATGACACGGGAACAGCTCTACCGGTCAAACTAGCCGCTACCGCCCTACCGAGAATCGCAGGATCAGCCGCACTTGCTGCTCGGTCTCCTGGGCTCAAGTCGGCTGTGCGCTGTCCGCCCGCGACATGAGATCCAGATGGAGACGGGTCAGCGAGGCCAGCGGGGCGATGCCCTTCCGGTCGAAACATGCTAGGACGAGGCAGCGCCCCGCTAGGCGCACCGGATGGCGAGACATGCCGCTGGGACAACGGCATGGCGCCCGGCGCCCACGGCGCGCGAAAGGATCCAGACACCTTGGCTGGCCGCTTGACCGGCCGCCCGTGGCGCCTTGCGGGGCGTATCCGGGCGCGCAGCCATGGCCGTGAGGCGTGGAGTCCGTGTACCGCCCGCGCGAAGTTTCGGTGGGACTACAGGGAGCGGCGGGCGAGGGGTAGCGCGATAAAGGTGGATTCGCCAGCGACAGGGTGCCGCGTTCAAAATAGAGCGGTAGAGCGGTGGAGCGGGGGGCTGGCATCGGTAGCTACCGATGCCACCCCCCCGCCGAAATGCTAGACCGTTCTACCGCTCTAGGGGTGACCGCTCTACGGCCGAATTGCACTTTTTGCGACGTGGCGCGCTGTGCGTATAAATTACTACGGCGGTAGAGCGGTCTACCCGTAGAGCACGTCCCGTGTCATACAGGCCTAAATCATCCACACCCGTACCGGTCCTTAGTTTCTGCCGGTGCGGCGGGGCCGAAATAAATGAGGATTCGTAAAATGTATTTATGACCGTATTCCTGCTACACGAGGACTGCTGGCTGCAGGCTGATTTATGTTTTACCGGTACCAGGTAGTATCCAAGTCGTGGCCTACTGGGTACCTGTACAACCTGTCCAACCTGTACAGCAGCAGGTACTGGCGGCAGTACCCAATAGTCTGCTGGGTATTTTAAATATTTTTACTTTATATTAGCACGACTGCATCACAAATTTACAATGTAGTACTTGTGGCAATACAGTATCGTCATGACAGCACAGCAGATTTGCCGAATCTTCAGCCAGCCAGGCAGAGCATATGCAGCAGCGCGCACCCCTCCGACACCGCCGTCCCACCTGCGGGCGCCTCTACCTGTGAGACGTTCCTCCTGCCTCTCACGCAGCCTGCACTGATGGCATAGTCGTTATTCTCCCGTTGTGCACCCTTCCGCCGCTACCGGTACATTTCCGGCAGCTGTGGTGCAGGCCGTTGCTTTTTGACTGGCTGAGCAAGTCTTAAGGATAAGAGAAGCTTCGACGTCGGAATATCCACTAGGTGGTGACACTGCCGAGCAGTGTTTCATCTCGGAACTGATCCTGGAGAGTACGGACAGCGTGGCAACGCACCTTGCGGAAACTCCGACGGCAACCCCCCCCCCCCCCCCCCCCCCCCCCCGCGCGGCAGCACACGGCCACGATGTTGTCCTCTTCCGCGACAAGCTGCTCTGTGACACGATTCTCCGGGGTGTCTGCGAGTATGTATTCCTCCACCGCTGCTAGCGGCGGCGCTTCCCGCGCGCGGGGCGGAAGCAGCCGCGGCAGCACGGCAGTATGTCCCGCGATAGCTCCGCGCCGGTCCAGCAGCCGCTCGGCCGCGTCTCGCCGGGCGCGCTCTACGTCACCCCCTCCCGCGTCAGTGCCAACCAGCGGCCATGCGGGGCCCAGTGCGCGGCCCTCTTTGGCGTCCAGCGCGCTGCACAGCCACTCAGCCGCAGTCGCAGCGGCGCTGCTGATAGAACGGCCTGCCTCGGTGCCCGCCGCTCACCGCGACACCGCGACAGGAAATGAAATGACAGCGAACACCCGACGAAAGAGCAGCGAAGCAGTCCGGATAACCACGACCGACGGGACGCCCTCCAAGCCGAGAGTTCCGGCCGGGCCCGCTTCCGCAGCCTCGGCAGGCTACCTGGCGCTGGGCCATGTATATCATAGCGGCAATGCTGCTGTATCGCGAGATTTCCCCGAGGTGTGCGAGGAGGTGGACGAGGTGCAGGAGGCCGACCCAGACCCGTCGCGCTCCCGCGCCCGCGCCACGCGCCGATCCCTGCGAAAGGCCATGAAAGTCTCCGGTCACAGCCACAACGTGGTGCCCTTCCACGGTCTCACCCGCCGGCTGGCCAAGGTAACCGACTCCCCGGCCCAGGCCGCGCCTGAAGCGGTGAGCAGGCAGGCGCCAGAGGCTACTTGCCGCTCTGCCGCAAAGCCACCCCCTACGTCCCCTCCGAGGGCAGCCACCGCAGCCAAGGCAGCCGGCCGCCGCCGAGCACCGCGCTCCGCGCGCGGAATCAGCGCCCGCGGCATGCGCCAGAAGTCTCGGCCAGCGCCAGAGAACCCCCCGATGCTGTATTCCCCCATGTTGGAGGACTACCGCATGTACTCTCCCGCCACGCTGGAGATGATGGCCCAGGTCTCCGAGATCAGGGCATCGGTGGAATCTCACGCGTCGCATAGCAGGTGTGTGTCCGAAGTTACACCCACCCCTCAGCCTGAAGGCCCCCGGTAGTCCCCGTCAGCAACATTCAGCTCACCTGCGCATTCACTATCTTACCTTGCTTTATCATCACAATCTTTCTCACGCTGCCCAGCGTATTGCCCAGTGGTGGCTTCTCATGAATTGGCTGTGCGCTGCAGGTTTACCAAGCGCATGGGGAGGTCCTCAGCCAGCTCCGCCCAGCGGCTGCTCACGAGCAGGATCCAGCTGTCCCGGGAGCAGGAGTGGGCCCTCATTCGGGTCGTCCAGCACCGCCAGAAGCTGAAGGAGCTGGCAGACGCGCTGCGGGCGCAGGGCAAGGCGTGCAGCATGGGAGACGTGGCGGTGCTGGCCGGCATGTCCGGCGGGGAGCAGGAGCTGCTCATGCTCGAGCAGCTGTCACAGGACGCTACCGACATGGTGATGTCGGCCAGCATGAGGCTGGCCATGTCGGTGGCGGGCAGATACAGCTGCGCGGAGGGCATGACGTACGAGGACCTTATCCCCTACAGCCTGAAGGTACGCATTGCCACTGTCTCCTGCAGCATCACTGTCATTCAATGCGCCAGCTTCATGTACCTACTCAGCGTTGCGATGCTTGCTATGGCTGGTACCTTATTGGGCTGGCTGGATGCCCGCTTTTGCAGGGCCTGGAGAAGGCGATGTACAAATTTGACACAAACAAGGGGATCAAATTCTCGACGTACGCACACTGGTGGATCCGGCAGGCCGTCAACCGCGCCGTGAGCGTGGAGTCGCGAGTGATCAAGCTTCCCTCGCACCTGATTGAGACCATCGGCAGGGTCAAAAAAGAGATGGCGGCCGTTGCCAGTGACCCGGAGATCGGGGAGCGGGATGCCATCGAAGCGGTGGCAGCGCGGCTGAGCATGACGCCGGCGAGGGTGCTCGCAGCTGTGCAGTATGCGCAGCAGCCCGTGAGCATGGGTGAGGTCTACGGCGCGCAGGGGCAATCCGGCGAGGAGGCCCTCGAGTCTCTGGACGTGCAGCCCATCTCGTCCTCCCGCGAGGCGACGACGTCCGACAGGCTCAACCTCAGCAGCCGGGACTACGAGATGCAGGAGGTGGTGGAGCAGGTTCTCTGCAAGCTCACCCCCCGGGAGCGCCACATCATAAAGATGCGTTACGGCTTGACCAGCAGCAGTGAGAAGACGATGTCGTTCTTGCAGATCGGGAAGGCGTACTCGCGCACCCAGGAGCGCATCCGCCAGATCGAGTTGCGGGCCATGCGCAAGGTCAAACACCTGGTCAAAGAGAGGCAGGCGTCACTGATCCAGTACCTGGACTAGGCTGCAGCAGGCTGTGGCTCTCATTGTACATTATCGCCATGCCTGCCCCGCGAGTGGAGTTCAGCTAAATAATGCAGTGCAGCAGGGATCTGCGGCCATCCTGCGTGGGCCGCTGCTGGGCTTTGTGTGTATCTGTTGTAAAAGTTACAGGTTGCTGGCGCGCCAACAGCCCTTTTCCGTCATGGCTTTCCAAACCCGCGCCGCTTGAAACCACTCACCGCGAATCACTGCACTGTGCAACCGACTGCACTGTGGAAGCGGGCACATGGGTTGCTGGCATGCACATCGAGGCACTTATCCGTAGCCAAGGAGTCAACTGTAGACGGGTGACTAGACTGTCTTTCAATGTCCATGTTGGAACACTGAGAAAGGAAGTAGCCGGAACAGCATCGAATCCGGGCTGGTACCGCCCCCTCATTTGAAACACAACCTGGTCATATATTTTGCTCACCCTTTCTTCAGCATCAGTCAAATGAGGATTATGCGGGGTAATAAATAGCCAGGGGATATAGACATGCCAGAGAATGTGTCCCCCCCTGCGGGATTGATGATGTCTGTGGTGAGGCTGCTCTGGCAAACACTTTGCGAGTTATTAATCAGCATTTGATATTGCCAGCTAGCAGACAACCATAACTACCACTCCTTATGATCCATATCAGTCAGTGACACATGTTGATGCACTTGTTGTGCCAAAAGCAGGTAGCAATGAATTCAGATCTGCGTATGAGTTTCAGTCCAAGGAGGACCTGTTTACTATATTTATGCTGCTATATGAATCAGTAGCTAGTGTCTTCACCTTGTCTTCATCTCTGCGGGTACCTGTAACTGTAAGAATACCGTGCGATGAGTCGACGACTGTTGCTTCTCAAATATTATTTTCCAATATGTCTACTGATCGCAAAGTACCAAGTTTCCGACGACTCGACCACCAGCACCATCGGCCGACGCCACTCCCGTACTCAGAGCAAATTGATTGCAAATTAAACTGCCACTGTCCGTTCGTAGCGCTACTTGTAGCAAGGTGCACTCGAAGGCCATCGACGAGCGGTTCCGGTGCTACTCTGTGCAGGTTGTGGTGGTTGGTATTCTTACATGATTTGTAGCGATGACTACGCCATCCAGAAAACCCAGGCACTCACAAGACTTATTCGCCGTCCGGTACCTAGTGCTACACCCTTCCACGTAAGTACACATGGGGTTTACGGATTAAATCGACAAGCCCATCAATGGTTACATTGAGTAGGCCGTGCGCGCATGCATGCATGTTTCAATTTCAAACTTTCAAAGGCTAGTACGCCTTGGGTAAATTGCTGTGATATAGTGTCTATTGTAGCTGAGGCGGGGTCACATGCGACCCCGTACGTACACTACTCGAATTTTCGAATAGGTATCGAAGCGCCTATAAAACATCCATTGTTCTTGCAGATCGTGTATCCGCCGCACACTTAAATCATCTGCGCATATGGTAGATACCCTGGGCCCGGCTTGCCCATGCTAAGTAATGGACGACAACAACCGCCCCCAAAATTAATTTTCTATGTTTGTCCAACAGGTTGACGCAGCAATAGGTCACATGTGACCTGTGCTCATTTGCCGCTTCGCAAGCTCCCATTCTCCCTATGTAGGTGCGTTTTGACCATTGGCAACTTCTCGAAGCAACATGTGAGGAACAATTGTCTCCAATACATCCCGATGCGGTACCAAATAACGCCACAATAGCCAAAAACGCCGGCGATATGCAAAAATGACGTCAATAACCGCCGACCTCCAAGTGTGTTGGCACGCCCCACATACTCGAATTCAATCTATGCCGTGCTCGACTATTTCCTCTATTTCCCAAGACACTACAGATTAACATGAGCCACCTCCCTTAGCCGTGGTGGTGGTGTGCACTCTTATTCAGCTAAACAGAAGGGATTAATGCGAGGAGGTCACATGTGACTTAAAGTTTAAGTTGACAAATAGCGTGTTAAACCCGATAGTATCGCGCTGTAGCCGCTCTTACCATCAACGATTTCATTTAATCATTTATGCCAAAACAATGCGTGTGGCCACAGCGCTGGAAAACCAGAAATTGCTCCATCCATGTCCATACGTAATTAACAATTTAACACGGGCCACACTTGGCGCCGAGTTTCTACCACGTCTCCCTTAGTAATATACTATGCGAACTATTATTGGCAATGCATAATGCAGGGCGTTAAAATTAGGCCATTATGTATCAAGCCTTACTTATGGACTCTGTTGGTTTTGCAAATATTCATGCTGGCAAAATCTTGTTGCAATCATTGCATTGCCAGTCCTGTCCCGGGGCCGAAAAAAACAATGCATGCTCAAGCTTGACATGGTTCTCGCGGCCTCCTTGCTGTAGGGTGAAGCCTCTCTATGGTAGGGCATGGCTACGTGCCCGCAGGGCGTTTTCGCAGCCCGAGTGGCACGAGAATGGCGCGTGGCCTTTATATCGCCTCGATGATGATGGAAATAACGCTGTGAAAAGGAGGGGGGGCGACGCGTGGCGCTCATCCCCATAGTTAAAGGGGGGTATGAACCAAGCATGAGTGATTCACGTGCAAGTACATCCAATGTACGCACAGCCTCCCACCGGGTATTGGGTATTTAGAAGACCCATGCACATTAACGTCCCACGCCCATGATGTGGCCACTTGTTGCAATGTGCGTAGTAGTCATGTTTCCACCTACCACTTTAGGCCGTACTTAATAAAGGAACTTTCGGGACAAACTGTGCCTAGCGCTCCTGGATGCCCGCAATAGTGTGCCATCCGAGCCAAACTTTTTCGTAAAGATAATTATTGTCCGTATTCTTTACTAAGGATTCAATGAGCAATCCACGAGCCGCTATCACGCAAAGAATTTATGGTTGAATGTTGACGGTTGCTCGACTACGAGGCAACACTGCAGTCGGAATGGTATCAAGCACATGTGACGTACATCGACTCGTCACGCTCACATGCTCCCACCCCGCCTAAACCTTGCCTAGCCCCTTTGTCAACAAGTCCCCTCACCCATCCAGGCCATCCTTGGCCATCATTCCACCATCCAGTGTTCTATGTATGCGCAGAGGCACGTCATGGGTGCCAACCCATGTATTAAGGGAATAAGGGGTTACTTGAAACGCCTAATCTAGCTCCAGGACAGCTTGTGTGGCATAGCTAGTATAATGCTATTACAGTGGGATTAAGGATTATTTGACTGAGCCCCATTCTGATGATGACTTTACAGCATAAACGTGCAACATTCCAGGGTTTTAGGTCACATATTCTAGATTACGTTACACTACTTCTCGCAATCTCGTCGTATTCGGCGAAAAAGGGGGCAGAGACTTTAAACGGGGAGGAGTGTACTACAGTTAGATGTTAAATCATCAGAATTGTACTTATTATCATATATTACACATTCGATAATATTTTAGTATCATGCATATATATATGTAGAGACGCTGCAAGGGTTTCACTGGTGCCAGTCCTGTCCCGGGGGCGAAAAAACAATATATATATATATATATATATATATATATATATATATTCACATATATATATATATATAGATATACAAATGTATCTCATCAATAAATACGTGAACAGATGGGAAAATAAATGAGGCGATTTAATTACATAAGGGCTTTCACAAAAGCGCACTACAAACAGAACTAACGTCAACTGTGAAAGGTTGCCAGCAAAAGAGAGACATGAGCATGAAACCAAGGTCGAGCAGGAGGACATGGAGCCAAGAACCAAGAAGGAGCCAAGGGAACCACGAAATCACTTAGCTGCCAGGGACCAAAGGGACCCCCGCCCCGGGGTAAGCTATCAGCCGCGGCGAGGACGCTTGCAGCCAATGACCCGGGTCATAGCAACACATGCCGACGAGCGACGCGACGCAGGCGCAGGAGTACCATCACGTGCCGCACGCGCGGACGCGACCCCGCCAAGAACGTTGTCTGCATGTGCCATGTTGATGAGCAAGGAGAAACGGCGGCGCCACGCAGACAAGAGCTGGCCGATTTTTTGGCCAGTGTGTGTGTGGCTAGCTTTCGCGAGCTCCACCAAGAAAGCCTCGGCATGCGGGGCCAGCGAGCCGAACTCGGAAACGGCGAATGGAACAAAACGAAGCATGCCGGCGGCGTTTCGGACACCCTCGTCATACTTCTGGATTTTGTGGCGCTCTGCAGCCCTCAAAGCAGTCGTTGGATCCGAGCTTGACACGCCGAGGATGGGGGCAATGGTGGTATCGATAGCAACCGTGTTTCCGCGGATACCGCCATACCCGAAAAGCCCAACATCGGCCGGCCGGCCGTCGCTGCCCTTCGGGAGAGAAACAAGCACCGACGGGTCCGTGAGGATCTGGACACCCACGCCCAGCGCGGACTTCACGTCGTGGCAAATGTCGGAAAGGCCATGTGCGGCCCACTCGTGTGCGGCGTGATTGGAGACGCCCCCAGAGCAACGTGCCACGTGATCAGCGTATGCGACCGCCCAAGTTGAAGGAGTGAACTCCACGCCAGCATCCTCAAAACGGGCCAGCATACCTTGTACCGAGAAGGAGCAAGAAGCACAAGGGCATGGCTTGCCAAGGGAGAGGACAGGAGCCGCCGGAAGGCCAAATGGGCGGCAAGCGGCAACACGGAACATGGAATCGTAGTACTCAGGGGAACGCTCACGGACTTCACCAAGGCGACCCTCGCTTGGAGGATCAGTCACCAGGAACGCTCACGGAAAATAAATACGCCCACATAGCGCCCCTTTAAGGTCAACATAACGCCATGTAATACTAAATGAATACGCCCACATGTGGGCGCCGCGGGCGGGCGGGCGGGCGGGGCCGGGGCGGGGTGCGTGGGGCCTGCTGTTTCCAGCGATGGTGGCGCGTCGTGCGACCACATCGCGGCGGCAGTATGCTTTCAGCCATATCGTCGGCCCGCGGAAGTTCGCAAGGTAGCAACACCCAGACGCCCACAGAGGCCGTTTGCGCACGCTGTGACAGCTGCCGGAGTTTTTGCACACTGCAATTTCCAAACGCTGGCAGCAGAAGCAGTAGCTAGCCCGCCACCACATCACACCGCGCCGCCCTGCTTGCAACCGCTTCGGTAACGGGAAAGCCACACTGAGGGAAGGAGGCCCGTCCCGTCTGGTATGGGGGCGGTGGGCGGGCCGGCCGGCCTCGATGCCGCGGGCAAGATGGCGCAGGCCCGATTGCAGCGCCTCGGTGCCGCCTGCCTGCTGCTGCACCTGTGGGCCGTGCAGAGCGGGAGCGCGCTGCCCGCAGGCGTCGCGGGCATCTCGGAGAGCGACGCGGGCGCCCTGACGAGGCCGTCCCTGGTGCTGTTCTACCACAGCGGGTGCGCGCCGGCCGCCGCCCCCCTCCCTCTGCCTTCCGACCGTGGCAAACCTGCGCGTGCAAGCGTCGCTGAGGTCCCCAAGTATGGAAGCCGTATCTGCTTACTCTGGTAGATAAGCTATGACATAAAGCGGCGCATGCACGACATACTTACGTAGGGCTTATGGCTGAGCTTATTTAGTACAAGGATAGGCTTGTTTTCTCCCAAGGGGGGGAGGGCGTGAGCGCCGCCCCGGTCCGTTTCTTGCGGACAGGCATCCGGACTCGGCGGCGGCGCTGGAACGGCTGGCAGATGTCGGGCGCTGGGCGCGGTCTCAGGGCGTGGACGTGGGCATTGCGGCGATACATCGGGCGGCGGGCGGCGAGGACGCGCCGCTGCTCCAGTGTCTCCACGCAGGCAGCCAGGCAAGACCATCCCTCCCCCCTTCACCGCCTTGCATGGTATGCTGGTAAAGTCTAGACTGCTCCACACACTGGTGCCGACGTACCTATTGAGAACTACCTTTGTAACGAGCCTCAAATCTGGCTTGCATGCTACCCATCGCGTCGGCATCGGTAGAAGATACACTGTTTTTCCCACTGGACGCTTGTTGTTGTTGTAGCCAGCCGCCTTCAGCACAGCAAGGGGGCCCGCCATGTGTCCGCAGTCCCGGAGCCACTCCTTCTCCCTCGGCCTGCACTGAGCCTTGTGCCTGCCTCCCATGCCTCCTGCCCTCCTGTGCCACACCGCAGACATCGGTCTTCTCGGGCAGCATGGAGCCCAGCCAGCTGCGGGAGTTTGCTGCGAGGGTGCGTGCCCACCGGACCATTGGCGCCATGCCGAACCGCCGCCAAGCCACCCGCCAGCGCGCCCCGCACAAGCAGTCGGCAAGAGGAAGCAGCCAGGCAGGGGCAGGGGTAGGGCTAGGAGGGGCTCTCATGCAGATGGCCCCCGCTTGCGCGCAGAGCTGCCAGGTGAACGCGCTGGCGAGGGGCAGCTTCCCCGCGCTGGACAAGTACAGCGCGGACCCGGCGCGCCACGACGCCGAGTTCCTCCGCATGGCGCGCCCCGTCGGCGACGACAACTACAAGTCCATCACCCGTGAGGCCGCCGCGCCGCGCCCCAGCAGGGGGGGGGGGGGGGGGTCAGGCGGGTGGCTGCTGCCATTGTGGGTGAGGGCGCTGCGCGGCTGTGCTTGAAGTCACGGCTGAGGGTGGCGCCGCTGAGTGTGCGGCTGTGCGGCTGCGGGCAGGGGGGCGCAACACCCTCATCTTCGTGGGCTCCGGCATGTGCGCGCTCTGCAAGATCCTGCGCCCCGCGTACAACCGCATCGCCGCGGAGTCGGCGCTCGTGGCCGTGCAGAAGCTCCACATGCAGCTGGAGGCGGCGCAGGTGGGCCCGCGGGCGCGTGTGTGTGTGAAAGGGGGGGGGGGGGGGGGGGGGGGGGGGTCATGCAGAGAGAGGGAGGGGCATGCACGGTGGGCTGGGTGAGCAGATGAAGGGATCGTCTCGCAAAACGTCCAGCACTCTCGTCACCTGTTTAGGGTTTAAGTCGCTGCTGCACGGAGTAAACACATGTCGCCTTGAAGTGCTGCGCCGTCGAGACGATGCAATGCGGGGCGGTTCCCCCAGATTCCATCGATCGGGGACTGTTCCGCCGGGATTGCAACATCTGAGTTTTCGTGCAGGGTCATTGTAAAGCCTCGACAGGCAACCCGCTTTGGTCTTCACACTGTCAACTGCATTCAGGACATATTTCACATTGTATGTATTTGTATGAATGCACTGAATGAAATGGAAAAACCTGTGAAACCATTAACGGAAATGTTAGGTTTTTGTTCAAACCCTAAATCCTGTATAGTGTTCTGATTTGCCTCAATTAACGATGGAAGTATGATTATTTTGCCATTCACCTGCAGATTGCGCCCATGCCCCTGCAGCAGCGCGATAGGATAGGTCAACGAGGCATTGGCATGACCGTTCCGCCCCTCCTCCTCCCTCTCATCCCCCCCCCCCCCCCCCTGCATGCAGGCCACCCCGGCCGCCAGCCACGTGCGCAAAGCCCCCGCCGTGCTCTTCCTGCACGCCGGCACCGTCACGGCGCAGTTTGAGCTCAAGCCGTCCAAGGACACGGCGCAGTACGCGGCGCGCCTGGTGGCGTGGGCGCGGCGGATGCAGGCGATGAAGGGGTCGCCGGCGGAGGTGGACGCGGCGCGCGCACTCCACGAGGTGAGCCCGCTGGACCTGCCCGGGGGGTAAGAAGTAAAAGGGTTTGGGGTTTTGGGGCAACTGAAAAGCAGGGGCAGATTTAGGTTAAGAGGGTTTTAGGGATTATCAAGGTTTTGGATCAGGGTTATTACTAGGGTTTGGAGTTGTAGGGGGTTAAGGACATACTGCTTGTTTTTAGGCACTAGTAGCATCATTTTTAGGTTTTGGGCTTTTGTTTCGGGACGTGCACCACAGGGCATATGTACGCAATTAAGAGGGGCGTACAGTAACCGCGCTTACAGGCTCGCTGAACATCACTGGTTTTGAGGCCCCAGTCCCCCCTTCGCAAAGAGCGAAAATATGTCAAAACATCAAGAAGGCACGATGGGGTCAGCGACATGATGCTGCGAAAACCCTCATTGTTTTTGCGATCTGCGAATCCGATTAAATGTTACCGCGGCTTCTCATGCTGGAGGCCTGCTGGACCTCCCCAGCTCACCGCTTCCCTATGGCTATGGAGAGAGGAAGGGGCATTGCGAAGAGTGGGGTTGAGGGGTGGGGTGTGGGTGGGGGGGGGGCGGGGGGGGTGGGGGGGGTGAGTAATATGGGGTTTGTACCCTGGGCTCTGCACGCCCTCTCTGTGCACCTGAAGCTGCCCCCATCAGAAGCACTGACCACCCCCCCCCCCCCCCCCCCCCCCCGCCGGGGCCCCGCACGGCCTGCCCTATGTTCCCGCCGCAACACCCCCGGCAGGAGCAGCAGGCCCTTGCCTCCCTGGACGCCACTCCCCGCATCGCGGCCAGCTTTTACACACTGGTCGGTGCTCTCTCCTCCCGGTCATCTCGGACTACTCTTGTGACTCTGTTCTATGAAACCAGCGGGGCGCTTGCTGACTGATGCTCACCGCCCCGGCCGCCTGCACCGTAGTTTCCGTCCATGGTCGACCGCCAGGCGCGGATGGCTGAGGGCGAGGGCGTGCTGGTGTTGTATCACACGGAGCACTGCTGGCAGCGCGAGGCGCTTGCGCCCCTATGGCAGGCGCTGGCCCGTACGCCCCCTCTGCGCCCCACCAGTGCATTTGAACGTGAATGTGATTGGCATGTCATGGTTTCGGAACATGGTTTCGGAGCAATTCATTTTATCGGACAAGGATGGCCGTGCTCAGGCCTGCGTCAGAACCCAGGCCTGCATCAAGTGCTCCGAAACCATACTGATGGAGTGTGTCACGGTGCGATAATACAAAGTCTGGTATGGTTTCGGAGTATTTTCCTTTAATTTTGTCAAGTTTGGGGTTGTTTTGGGAATGATTTTAAATGCTCCGAAACCATACATGCGCAGTCCACTGGGAGAATGCGATATTGGGTGTGTTCGTCCTGTGTGGTTTTGGAGCACAACGCGCTACCTTATTTGGTTAACTATGGCGTTGTTTTGCTATGTGTGTTAGAATCCGCACAATGTGCTATACGACCATAAAGGGGCAGTCTCGGGAAACAATGTTGTATCAAATGCATTCATTTTGGTATGATTTCGGAGCATGTTCCTTTAATTTTGTCGTTTGGGGTTGCTTCACAAACAGTGCTAAATGCTCCGAAACCATACATACGCAGTTCACTGGGAAAATGCGATATTGGGCGTGTTCATCCTGTGTGGTTTTGGAGCACAACGCGTCATCTTATTTGGTCAACTGTGGCGTTGTTTGGGTCTGTGTGTTGGAATCCGCATAATGCGATCTACGACCATACAGGGGCTGTCTCGGGAAACGATGTTGTATCAAATGCATTCATTTTGGTATGGTTTCGGAGCATGCCCCTTCAACATACGCAGGCAAGGATGGCGCCGGTCAGGCGGGTTGCTTAAGAGACGGTAATCACAGGCACCGGGACCGCACCGGCACAGTATGGGAAGGTAGTGTTGAATGCAACCGATGGGTATGGTTTCGGAGCACATGTGACCCTTGTGGAAACGGCGGCCGTCCTGACAGGTGTGGCATCAGAACACGCATCCCGAAACTGCCCGGAGCTCTACACAATGGTTTAGAATATTAGCGCTTTCGAGATTCTATGCGAATCATGGTTTTGGATCACAGCAGGGTGAAGAAGCAAGACTAACCATATTAGTTGTGGCTTAGCATTTGGGGATCATACGCACACACACACGCAAATGTCCTCCACCGCTACGGAGCCCGCTGCAGCAGTGCCCCCCCCCTCCCCTCTCCATTGGGATGCAACCGCCTTCATGACAACCTAACAGGTGTGTGGGGCTGCCAGGTGAGGGCGTCGTCCAAGTGGCGCGCCACCAGATTGGCGGTGCGGGCGGCGGCGGCGGGCTGGGCTCCCAACATTGCGACACGGCGTTTTGCGCTGTGTATTGGCGCGGACGGCAGGCCGTTGCCAGGTACCCCCCCCCCCCCCCCCCTCCCCCCCTTTCTATTCATGCTCCATGATGATTGGCAGGGGGGCACACTACGGAGGTGAGTATGTATGCTGGCTTGATGCTGATAAGAAATTTGACAGAAGAGCGCTCAACCTTTCGGTGCTTGATGCTCAATAAATTAACCATCGATGCAATGCGCGGTTACAAACATTTTGCCGGCGCCCTCGCGCTGAGACCAAGAACCGGTCCTGTCCTTCTGTCACTGTCGGCACCTGCACACGGGCATTTATACCAGTTATACTATCGCGGACAGATAGGAACACATACACTTTATCGCCGACGCAGGTATAGGAACCGGCAGTACAAGTCCCGAAATGAGGTTGCATGTAGTTTGGTGTATTCGGGTGCCGGCGCGGTGCTAAGAACACTGCAAACACAACCTGCCTTGCCTGCTAGAGGTCAAATGTAGACGGAGCCATAGCGTAAATATAACGAATGTTTTTGTAGGCTGCATGCAAGTGCCCAATTCGAGACTTGTGATACGGGTTGTTATTGGTGGATCGGCGCCCGTGCTTGACCTCTGGCAGCTTGGGCAGATTCCTATTCCCGCGCCGGCATTCGCGCGTTAGTATGTCCTCCATAAATGAAGGCAATTATGGCGACACCTGGCCGGCCCGCGACTGTTTACTGGCTAACGCGGCAGGGCGTGGTGGCCCGCAGGTTCAAGGGCACCTTCGACCACCAATCGCTGCGCAAGTTCTGGGCCGACATGGAGGCGATGTCGGCCGCAGCGGCTGCCGAGCTTGCGACCACACTGGGCCGCGTCAGCCGCACAGCAGAGCTGCAGCATGAGGCGAGAGTGCTGAAGGGCATCAAGACGAAGGCGCGCACGGTGCACACCGAGTTGTGACGCGGCGCGGGGAGGGAGGAGCGACAAAGGCGGGGCGAGCCATCCGTGTATGGACGTGCCGGACGGATCAGACTCCACAGTTTATTGGATTTAAGCGTAGTTGCCGCCGAGGCATCGCCCCACGGCTCAGCCATATCATCGCGGCGACTGAGGGCCTTTCCGGTTCTTATCCTGGGCTGCGGCACTTTGTGGCCGAGTCCCCCGCCGAGTTCCTTTGGCACGGTATTCTCATGTAGCGCATCTCCACCACCGTCCATGGTATCATGGGGACACTTCTGGCTGATGGGATCCAGTGTTCCTTCGCCTCGACGTGCTGGAGGGGGGGGGAGGGGACGGTCTCGTGGCGGGATGAGCTCGGCTGATGGGTGGCTGGGTGCTCTTCAAGGTTCTCCATTGGTCGGTTCTTTGGCTCTCTTATGACCGCTGGTTCCTTTCTGGTCTGCTGTATTTACAGCTTGCCCATCATGGGATTACGTGTCGCTCGTAGCGTATGTAACCATCAAGGTGCGTGTGCCATGTGTATCCATCCAATATCAATACGTGATGCCAAGCTGCCTGACAAGGTGAAGATGCACAATTACAGTAGCAATGCCGTCCAACGGAAAGGAAGTGACTGGTCGGCCTCCTTCTCCCGAGCCGCCAGTTGCGCGCGTGTATACTGCCTGATCACACCTCTGCCTCGCCATACGACAAGGCTTGTTGAGCTACCAAAGATGGATGACGGGGTGCGTTTTGCCGGGCTGGCAAGTAGCAACACGCCACAGGCACTACCGTGTCAACTCCGCCCCCAAAGCCCAACGTATGCTAGGCGTGTTGTTGGAGCGACTGCGGAGGCCACTCCACTTAGACACCCAGGATCCCGTCTTTTGTGTCTAATTGCTGCGGACGTGTTCGTGTGGGGCCGGGGGGGAGGGGGAGGGGTACCTCTCTGCCGAGATGGCTTTTGTTGGTGGGGGTGACAAGGATCAATGCAATATGGTTACATCTATGTTATCTTGCATGTTGTGTTTATTCATTATTGAATTTGGGATGCCCAGAGGCGTGGGGGGCAAGGCTATGGCGCCGCAAATGCATCGGCGGGTAAGCATGTGGGTCATGCCCGCCGCAGTCATTTCCATGGTACTACAATAAGGGTGTGACAGGAGGCGTGGAGGAACAATGGCAAAGTGAATTGTCATCAGATAGCTGTGAGCCCACAGGGAGGAAGGGAGAGAGAAACGGACCCCCCGTGCTGCGGCAGACTTGCGGGTACGGGTAGGGTGACCCATTCGGGTGCCTGGGCTCACCGCGGCGGTGGGGGGCTCCCTGCACCCCCGGGCCGATGCCCCACCGGCGCATCAGCGGCCGCACCCTGCACCAGGCGCCTGGCGAAGGAGTCCAGTTTGTGCACAAGCAATGGCTGCCGGGTGTAACCGCGGCAGGGGTGGCGCGCCGACTTGGCGAGCCCCTCCTTCTGGTAGTTCCAGATGCAGCGGTCCAGCTCCACCGCCTCCGTGGCCCCCGGCCTGTCGTTGCTCATCAGCCGGTGGTAGTAGTACAGGAAGCCCTGCGGCCCCTCGGCGCCGTAGTGCGCCCGCGCCGGCCGCGCCTTGGCTGCCCCGATGTCGTCTCGGAACCAGCCCGTGCGGCCGAAACCTGTGCCGTTGTAGCCGTCCGCCGGGCTGAACACCACGTGGCGCAGCACCTCCTGCATATGGGCGTGCACGTCGCGCCGCGGCGACAGAGCGAGAAAGCCGCCGTTCCAGGGCGACAGGGGGCCGGAGGTGAAGAGCACCCGACGCGAGTCGGCAACGCAGCAGAAGGCCTCCGATAGATCGCCCAGCACCTGCAGCGCAGGGCAGCACCGCGGCGAGAGACAGCGCGTCAGGTTGCATGGGACCGCCTTGCAGGCCAGCACGCGGGGTAAAGGTACGCGAGGCTTCGCTCGCTGGCGGTATACTCGCAGAGCGAGCGGCGAGTTACCTGCTGATCGCTGTCCAGCAGGACGACGGCGTCGTAGCTGTCGAGGCCGAACACCGCCAGCTTGAGGTACTCGCGCCACGAGCAGCAGTTCTTGCGCGCCGCGCCCCAGTGTAGCAGGCTCGCGCTCAGCGGCGGGTAAGCGACGCCGAGCACCCGAACACCGTGCGCGCGGAACATCTCGTCCAGGTCCGGCGGCATGACGAGCTCCATCCCCTCTGGCACTAGGAACAGGACGTCGGGTGCACTCCCGTGGTGCCGTCGCAGCTGCCGGAGCAGCGTCGCCAGTTGCAGCGGGTCCGGCGGTACGTGCAGGTCGTGCACGAGCGCAAAGGCGCGCCGGTCGGGCGGGCCGCCCGAGTGGCGGCAGCAGTGCTGCGTGTCGAAGAAGACGGCGCTCTCCGGCGCTTCGGGTCTCAGCTGCCATTGATGGTTGCTGTCCCGCCGCGCACTACCTGTGGATACCCTCGCCGCTCCCGCTCCCTCCACCCATTCGACGCTCTTGCGGACGTGCAGCGGGCTGCCTTGCGTCAGCCCCCAGGCCAGCAGGAGGAGAGAAGCCCATGCCAGGAGAAACAGGGGGCGCTTCACCCGGCGCGTCGCCGGCTTCGCCCCCGCCTCAGCCCCCATCATCAACCCGTCACCGCCATACCAGCCCCGCGCCACCAGCGGCCGCGGTAGCCATATCCTCTGGCTTCGAGACACGGAAAGCGCCTTGCAGACGAAGTAGTCCTGGCCAGTCAGCTTGAAAAGGACTGCAGACTTTGTTTACTCTCTTTGCACCCCTCTCCCCCCCCTGGTCTTCTTCCCATCAGCGCCACGCCAACGTTGTTGGTTCCTGTCCGCGAACTGCTGGCCGCTGCTGCGCCGGCGAATAAGCTTCCTCTGGATGTGCTTGCGGCCGCCAGCTGGGCCTGGCGGGGGCAACACCAAGTCGACGCGCGTTGTTGTTGGCATCGCGGTCATCCATGGCGGCGGGGAATCTGCGGCAGGGTGTAGCCGGTGCCAGTTTGATCTACGGGTACGTCGATACAAATTGTATACCTGTATTAATGTGAAAATTATAGCGGAATTGCGGTATCAGCATTGAATTATTTGCGAATGATTCTACTAAACGCAGTTGAATATGATACATTGTGGTTTCGGAGCATCTTTGCTCCGAAACCGTATAATATCGATCGTCGGAAGAGACCCTAAAAACCCTGCACCACGAGACGCTGACTCCGCTGACGAGGCGGATATGACGCGACGACAGTTAGCAATAAGGCGGATGTGATGCGCGGACGTCGCGTGAGGTCGCGCATTGCTGATGATGCGCAACTACTACATGACTGATCTAAACTAGTTTCCCAACAATTCAACTGTCCTCGTACGACATGTACGGTGTGTTGGTGGTTTCAATTGGTTAAATTACCGATACCATCATGTTTCAGTACGGGCTGCCCCATCGCCCGCGATCCTTGCACTCCCAGTCGGGGAGCTACTTAGGACAGCCACCAACAGCCGTGCCTCGCCTGCCGCTTTCTGTCAACTAGCGGCTTCGCGTGCCATCTACTTGTGCGCGCGAGGGTCGCGGAGGCTGATCAAGTCCGCACCGGCGAGGGTGTTTCCTTTTTCCCGGTATAGTGAGTCGTTGTGCCGCAACCATCATTGCATCAGGCAGCGATGAACCGCCCCTCGGTAGTGTGGTTTTCCCAAGTCGTGCGCCCAAAGTCGTTTCCGTTTTTGCCTTGACTTTGCAATTGGGAGGTTTTCGGGTGGCGATGCACACGGTGGGGATTTGGAGGGGGTGGGCTTAAACCTGGACACCCCAAGCCCAGTCGCAGTACGGGCTTTCGTGGGTTCCCGCAGTAGTGGAGAGCCCTCTCGGCGCAGTAGTCAACTCTTGAAGTTAGGTTAGGCGGACGCGCTCGGTACCATGGCCGCTGCTCGTCACTGTTGTCATTGACGGCAACTACGCTTCCCGCAACAGATCGGCGCGGACGGAAGAGGACGTCCGTGTCGTCAAGTTGGCAGCTTGCCGTCCTGCACGACACTTCAACCCGGTCCGCATGTTCTGGCAGCAAGGCGTCGTGGAATCAACGGTTGTGGTTTTCCGAAGCTACCCGGGTAATTGGTCCGTTACGGGGATGACGCCGCTCATGCGCCTGTGTTTTGAGAGGGCTCGTTGCCCTGGCCCTAACCGTGCCGCAACAACGTTTGCTGTGGTCGGGGTGGGAAGCGTATGCGCGGCTCGGTCCGACACGTCTCCGACGCTTCTTATTACTGCAACATCGTCGTCGCAAGGACTACGACAACATGTAGCTGCCCACTACCGGGGGCCAGCTCTCCCACCTGACATGCTCGACGTCTCGTGTTGACCGTAACTACCCCCGTCCGACTCCGGGTTTGGAACCTCGTCGGCGGCCGTCGCTGGTGTAGCAGCGGCGGCCGCCTCGTCGTTACCATCGGCCCCGACGACACTGGAATCGTCACGGGCCGGCGCATGCTACCATAGCCTCTACGCCGGCCAACCCGTTCCCGACGCCCCGACGTCACGACATCTCATCTATGATATCACGATGAGCTGCCCGCCGGGGGCAGCTCCGCCACTTAACGAGACATGTGCATTTCGTGGCGCGTCGCCGTAGGTCTAAGAATTGTGAGGCGGTCGACAGCCGTCGCTGGTGCAGCAGCGGCGGCCTCCTCACCGCACTCCGGGATGCGAGACCCGCGCCGACAACTTACCGAGTCGGCGGGTCTTCTGCGACGTCGCCGGCAACCGGCCCCGATACACATAAGAACCGGTACGGCACGACCTTACTAGGTCCCACGTGCCCGCGCCCCGATGCGTTGTGCGTTTCAAATGCCGCCCCTCGTGCGGGGCGACGGGACGACCGCCGCTGGTGATGGCAGCGGTCGTACACCGCCGTCATCACGCGGGGTTGCGTGTCCACTCCTCGTAATGTACGTTGCCAGTACATGTGCATAGTTGCCGTCGCGTCGCGCATACAACGTACCGTAATTCACCTTGTTGTACTCGGCGCGCTCGCGCACCCGCGCGCGCATCTCGTACTCGTCATATTGGTACCTGCGCCGTTCTGCTGGACACTCGTCGCCAACCTGTCCGTTCCTACTGGCCTACGATTCCGGTTTGTGTCGCACGCCGCGCCACGTCGCACGGCACATGCTGCCTGGCGCCATCGGGAGACGGCGCCTTGATTTCGCCACACGTGCGTCCGGCCAATGTCACGCCGGCGTTCGCGCCGTCAACATCTCCCATCCGCATATGCTTTGTACAACATGCGCCTCGATCGATGTTCCTAGCCTCTCGGTGCGAGACCCTCCTACAACTCCAAACACATTTTCCGCCTTCGTATGTTCAACCCGCCTGCCGACTGCCCACGCTCGAAGTTTTAAACGAACTGCGTTTAACTGGCAAAACCACTCGATTGCATGTTTGAAATGATCTAAACGTATTTATGCGGTCTCCCAACAAATCAACTGTACAGGTGCGACCCGTACGATATGTTGATGGTTTCAATTGGTTCACTTGCCGGTACTGCCATCATATGTTACAGTACGGGCTCCCTCATCGCCCGCGAGCCATGCGCTCCCGGCCGGAAAGCTACTTAGGATAGCCACTGGTACCTGTACTTATCCAGGGCTTTCCGTAACTCGATTGCTGCCTAAACGGCCGTCGTAGAGACGCTGCAAGGGTTTCACTGTTGCGAGTCCTGTCCCGGGGGCGAAAAAAAAAGCACCTGTAACTCGCCTGCCATCTTCCAGATCGCTGCCTTCGGCAGCACCCTCCCGTTTCTGTTTCCGCGCTGTAGGCTCCTCATCCGGCTTCGCCCCCTTTTCGCTGAGCCTTCCTAGCCATGAAACTGCGCTTCTTCTGTGTAAAACAGCCCCACCCCCTTTTTGGCAGAATCATACTCGATTGCATATTTGAAATCTACCTGTACTGCTGGTGTGAATTACAAAAAGGGCAGTGGGACTACTGCTAAAAGCAGTACCCGTACTAAAAGATCAATAACGCAGCAAGCCGCGCGCGCGTAAAGGCCCGCATATGATATCCTGCACGAGGCGGGATGGATGAGTGCTTATGGGGTTTCCTTTCCCTAACCGCTTTTCCGGCTACCGTGCTGCTCAGTGGCTACGGGTTACTAGGCACCTGTCGTTGCGCTTTTTTTCGGTGCTGCATAAGTAGACATAAAAGCAGCCATAACAATCGAGCCTGCCATCTTCCAGTTTCGTTACACGCGGCAATTAACTGTCTCGTAACCTGTTGCGAGCAAGGTCACCCCATGTTGTTCAAGACCACACCCGGCTCACCACCCGTGTGTGAAATTCTCATCCGTACGTCCGTGCGTCATCAAGTGAGATGGAAAAGATCCCGTCGTTGAGTCGACGCTCGAATCGCTACAAGCAAGCAGACATGAAGGCCCATTCTACATACATTGCTGCGCGAGCTTGCAAAAGCATTACTCGGGAGCCGAGGATGACAATTTATACCAGCCGGCTAGGTGTCGATTAGGGCAGACACCGTTCCATCAAAGAAGGCAATGTGCCGTACTCTGGTAGCATCTGGGTGTCGTACATTTTAGGCACATGTACGGCACCCAACACTTCACTGGAAAATGCGGATTTCACAGAGAGAAAATGCGGATTTAGGGTACCGGGGTACCATGGGTCCAACACCCCTCCCCATCCTGTGGAATCCCGCGGGCGCAGGAATGATGGCGGCAGAGGCGCAACGGAAGGCTCTTCGGACGACCCCATCACGAAAGCGCGGAAATGAAGAAAGGTAGTCAGTGGCGGCGCCTTAGTGAAGAAGTGGCCGGCTGGTCTTTGGTAGGCGTGTAGTGCATGTCGATGATGCCGTCTTGGCAGAGTTGGGCCGCATACTGAAACTTGAGGTCAATGTGGCGTTGCGCGTTTATTTTGTAATCATACCATGTTTCACCTTAATGATGCACGCATGTTTGTCCTCGCACACCCGCACTGGGTCAGTGGTGGGGTGGCTTAGCTGGCGCAGAAGAATGCGAATAAATGCCAGGCATTTGCAGGCCAAGCAAAGCGCCGCCCACGAGCTCCGCCTCGCTCGGCAGCAGACAGGGCCGCGCTCTTCTGAACTTGCCTGCGGTAGGCGACTAGGATGCCGTGCACCAAGATAACCGGTAGTGGAGCGGCATTTGGGCACGAAGGTCGCCCGGTCAGCGTCCACAAAGAAGATGAAGTCAGGTGCTCCGTTGTCCAGTTGCTTCCGGAAAATGAGGCCATGGCTGGGGGTGCCCTTGAGGTAGCGCAACACCGAGATGGCGATCTGCCAGTGACGCTCGGTGGGGGATGCCATGTAGGCGCACAGTCGGCCGACCACGAAAGCAATATCCGGACGTGATGCCACAACCAGCGAGATAAGGCTGCCAACGAGATTGGGATAGGGGAAGAGTTTGGTGTCGAGAGGCGCGCATGTAGGGCCATGAAAGTCGGTATCCGGCGTGCATGGCAGGCGGCGAGGCTTGCACTCCGTCATATTGAAGGTAGTCAGAATGTCGTTGATGTATTTCTCCTGATGGAGGTGGATCACGCCTCCCGGCTTGCGGTCAATGGCCATTCCAATAAGCCACGTGCATAGGCCGTCAGTGGTCGCATCAAACGTAGTGAAGAGAGAAGTCTGAAAACGCCCCTGGATGTTATAGGATGGGGAGGTAGCCAGCATGATCTCATCAACGTAGACGCATAGGATGGCCAGCAGGGATCCATCGGCGGCAAGCAGCGTCCATACGCCGGGATCGCACTCGGAGATGATGAAGCCGAATTCACGGAGAAAGGAAGAAAAGCGCAAAAACCATGCCTTGTGTGCCTGCGGCAGGCCGTAGAGTGCCTTAACGAGATTCCAAGCATGTATGGTCCTTTCGGCTGTAGCCGGGGGGGGAGGGGGGGGGGTAAGACGTAGACACCTTCATCGAGGTTAGCGTTGAGGAAGGCACATGTGACGTCGAATTTGTATAGCTCCCAATCGAGTTGAACTGCGAGAGCAATAGTGGTGCGCAAGGCGATGAAGATGACGACTGGCTGGGGCATAGGTCTTGGTGTCATCATAGTTCTCGCCGGCGGTGAGTTAATCGCCGCTAACAACCACTTGCGCTTGATGAGGTTGCCCTTGCGCTTGATGAGGTTGCCATCCTTGTCGTGTTTCTCCGCGAAGGCCCACGCCGTCTGTATGATGATCGCTTACGGGTTGTCGCGTCGAAGCTCAGGGACGCCGATCCATACAAAAGTCTCTATCTTGGTGATAGAGTCGATCTCACGGTCCATGGACGGTTTCCAGTCATCGGGGTGATTGCTAGAGATGGCCTCCTTGTAGTTGCGCGGCGCCTTGGACACGCGGACAGTGGGTGATGGTAGGGCGAGGGCTACCATCTGCGCTGAGTAGGGGCGCACAACCTCCGCGATGGCGGATGCCACTAGCGTGGGGTGGTAGTCGCTGAGGTCGATATAAGGGCAAGACAGTTGCGCCGATCCGCTGAAGTGAGGAGCTGGTAGTGTTGTGGCGTCCCCCTCCTGATGACGCGGAAGATACCGCTCGTCGTGATGCGGAGGTGGGGGGGGCTCCTGTGCCGAGGCAAGCGCCGCTGATGGTGGCATGGGTGGCGGTGCTTGGGGCCCCTCCTTCTGGTCCGAGGGTTGCGGCTCGTCCAGCAGATGGTTATCGTCGGGAACTGGAAGTTAGACTGGCATAGAGAGAGCCGGTGTGCTGGAGAAGGGTCGTGTTACCTCGTCAAAGATGACATCGCGTGTCACTGTTTCGCGCATGGTAGCTTGGTTGTAGATGCGGTAGCCAGCGGATTCCTCATGGTGGCCAACGTAGATGCCCGGCCAGGATTTAGGTGTCATTTTGCCCCTGGCTACCCTCATAATTGACCCATGCCACGCGTTCGAAGACATGCAGGTCGGTGAGGTTGGGCTTGCGGCCGGTCATCAGTGTAGGGTATATATGGCGTTGACGGACGACCTCCACTGGCGGTTGCAGAGATAGACGGCGTGAAGATACGCCCAGTCCCAAAAGGTGCGGTCGAGGCCGGCATGGAGGAGCATGGCTTGGGCACACTCACCGATGGTGCGGAAAGAGCGCTCCGCCAGTCCTGCCTGATGATGATAATGAGACGCGGTAAACTCCAGCGCGATGTTGAGGTCAGCGCATGAATGACGAAACGGAGAGCCGGTATAAACCGCGCTGCGATCGGCACGCATGCGTTGGATGGCGTGACCCATGCCGAGCACTGCCGCATGAAGTTGATGGATGGCTCGGACGGCCTCGTCCTTGGTGCGCATAGTGATTGCGACCTTCACGCTAGTGTGGGCATCCATTGCGCCGAAGACATGTTGCGCGCCAGTTACCGACGGCCAAGGTCCCTTCCAGTCGTCGATGACCACGAGCACGTATGGCGCTGTCGCGCGTGGGGAGGGCTGCCGATTGACCGACTGCTGGTGAGACTTAGCATGGATGCATGTTGGGCAGATGGCCTCTGGTGCTGGGCCGAGTTTCGGGATGCCGATGGCATGCTGCTGGGTGAGTCCCATGTGGCGTGCGCAGCGATGACCAATCAGTCGAAGATGCCACAGGGAGTAGGAAGCCGTCGGAGATGGCAGCGCCATGACCCCATGAGAGGGATCGCGGGTGGGAAGGAGATGGATGCCGTATAGGCCTGTGGTGCCGGGATAGGCCTGAAGGTGCATGACTGCGCCATCCGGGTGATCATGTTGTTGAGGAGCAGGCGGCTGAAGTAGAAGGAGTAGCCCTGCTTTCTGAGTTGATGGGTGCTGAGGAGGCGGCTGATGTTGGTGAGGCCGACACTGAGGTGATGTTGGGAGTATGCGCATATGGTAACAGTCTCGCGCCACAATGGTATTTGGCCTGCCAGTGATGTCCAGTCTCGGTGCCAGTGCGGTGCCGATGCCGATTGCCGGTTGCCCGAAACCGCCCACCAGAAATTGCTCCGCTGCATGAATATCCATGTAGTAGATGTAGTCGGTGCGGTGGGCGTTCACGTGAGAGGATGCGCCTGAGTCGATGAGCACCCATGCCTCCCCGTCGCTGTTGATGGAGATGCCGTGCGATGTGTGGCAGACATTGATGACTGGTGGGACAGTGGCGGCGCCCGAGACAGCCTTGATGTAGTCGCGCATGACGTTGAGATCGATGAGTCCGCCGAGAAGGTTGCGCAGTGCCGCCTCGGAAAGGTGGGATGTGGGAAGAGCATCCAAGGTGAAGCCCATGGCGCGAGCGCGTAGAGTTGCAGGTAGGGGTTCGCGCCATCTGCCGTTGTCTGCCCATGACCAGGGGCCATCATGTTCGCAGACCATGCCAGCGCCCGGTTGGCCGTTGGTTTGCATGCGAAAGGCGTATGAGCCGGGGCGGGCGACGAACTTCGGAAAATAGTCGGTTGTCACCACTGGAGTAAAGTGGGGGAACTCGGAGAGGCAGTGGTCCCACGCGCATGGGCCGGGGTCAGTGAGCTCGATGTCGTTGATGTTGCTGACGTAATTTTGGATGTCTGGTTGTGGAGCGATATTGGTCCACAAGAGGGTGTCGCGGTGAGCTGTTGAGCCGCATGCGGTCGCGCGCATGATGTTGCCGGTTCCAAGTGAGGGGAGTATTTCAAAGAAGTCCAGCGCGTCTGGAACATTCTCCATAATATAGCGCAATGGTGTGGGCTGTGTAGTCAGGTAGAAACGAATGAAACCGATGACGGAAGCAAAGCCCCGAGAGCGATGGTCCTGCCAGCCAAGGCGCGAGCCCGCGCGTGACCATGGTTGACACGGTGGGCCTGACACGATGAGGGTGCCCGGGCGCAGATGCTCCATCTCCGTGATGGTGATGTCGTTGACGTCCATGGGGGTCCTGGCATGACAGTCTTGAAATGCTGATTGAGGCAGACGGCCCGGGTACGTGTTGCTGATGACATGTAGGCGATGTGTCCACATAGTGCGAGCCTCGGTTGATGGGTCGGCGCCGGTGATCTTGTGGATGGTGAAGCCGTATTCTTCTACCAGAGCCTCTACCTCAGATGTTGATGGGCCATGGCACGGCGAAAAGAGATGGTCGATGACCCGAGAGGTTGGCAGCTGGAGGATCGGGGCAGCGGTGAGGAGCGGTAGGGTTGGTGGCGGGTCGCCACGCATGACGCCCTGCTCCGCATGAAGAACGTGGGACGCTAACGCCGCCGCGGCCGGAAATGTGGGTGAGGTGAGGCATAGGAGATGGGCTGGGGTGGGGACAGGTTGAGGGCGTTGCCAATATTCATGTAAGTCATCCTCCGGGTCGTCCTCGCCCTCCCCCTCCTGCGCTCCGGTGGCCGCCCCTCCCGGGGCTGCGGTGGTGCAGGTGAGCGTGATGGGCATGCTGCTGTGGTGCTGTGCCGTCGGGGACACACCCACGAACGGGTAGGCCTCATGGTGTCCTGTAGGCCGCTGGTCGGAGTTGTTGTTGGCATGCTGATGTCCCTTGTTCTGATGTCCAGCTGGGGAGACGAAGCCGACCGGCTGCGGATGGCGCGGCATGCCGTCGTTGCCGCCCTGGTTGGTCCAACGCTGCTGCCCCCCGCTGGGGCCTGTCCTGATTGGTGCGGTTGTTGTTGTAGAAATGTTGACCTGGCGGCGCCTAATGGTTGTAGTTGTCGCGCGGGTTACAACGTTACAAGCGTTGTGGCCATGGCTGTTTTGGGTTACAACGTTACAAGCGGTGTGGCCATGGCTGTTTTGGACGTGACGCTCCGCAGGCGCGCGCTGATGGTGGTCATAGTGAGGATCGTTCATGGTGCTGGTTGGCGTGGTGTCACCCAGGATACGCATGCCGTTGGCATGGCGCCTGGCCACACATTGTTGTAGGGTATGGCATGAACTGTCACACCTTCTGCAGACGACGTTGGGCCCGGTGGCGTGATGCGGGTCCATGGGCTTGTAGGAATTATTGAGGTTTGGCGGGCACGCGCGGACGCGTTGCTGACGCTGACGCTTGCGCGCCTCCATGTCCCGTCCGGCGCTGATGACGGTTGCCAGCTTCTCGTTGACAGTGGCCGCCGAGATGGTGGTGTCGACGATATGATTGTAGTTTGGGCGAAGTCCCGGAATGAGGTAGTTGGTGGCCACGTACTCGAAGGTCCACTGGCCATGTGCCTTGTTCAACATATTCCAGAGGTTCTAGTAGCGCTGAACATACACCTGAACTGGCTCATTCGGGAGCTGGCCTACTGTGATCTCCTTCTCCATATGCGCTTGCGCTCCTCCGTGGCCGAGCCCTGGAGCTCAGTCAGAAGGGCCTTCCATGCTGCATATCCACACTTCCTGGAGTCCATGCTGATGATGTTGACGTAATTGAAATTGAAATTTTTTACAACGTCTAGTATACTACATCCACTCGCTCAGACTGAGGTGCTCTTAGGACCTGCCATCTCTAACCACAGTGGGGAACACCAAGTGTTGTCACAGCTCAAGCTATCGGCCATCCTCCTATGTTTCCTAGCCCCTCCGTCCTCCTTCCAGTGGGCTTTAGCTAAGACAGCAATGCCCCCCTGCTGTCCCTACCTAATAAGTCAGAACCATCCCATCTAGAGCTCAGCATGCACGCTAAGGCAGCGAGAGGCGTCCCGCCTGCTGCTTCCGAGGTGTGATGGGGGAGGGGAGCTAATAACCGGAATAGCTGCATGGTGCTTAGTATTTATGTACCGCTGAGCCGGCTAGCTTGGTGGGGTGGGGGCTACAATGCCCTCCATCTCTTATATATTTGGCACTGTATATTGCGTTTAATGGAATGATCACTCCATCTCGTGCATGTACCAAGCCCGCGGGTCGAGCGATGCACTGTCTGTAGTACTTGCATGGAAAGTGTTGGTAAATTCGAAAACATGCATTCCGGGCGTATCGGCTAGAAACGTCCGTAGTTCTTGGGTTGAGGTGCTGGTAGTCGCGGGCGTGCGTCCGGCTTGGGGTTGGGTCCCTTGCCGGCGGAGGGTATATATCCACAGACGGCCCAGCTGCAGCTGTAAGGGGTTCCTTCGGCGCGGGGGGCGACGGGGGCGGTGAGCCTCTGCCGCGAGCTGGGCCACGCGGGACGCCTGGTCTGGTGTGCTGGTTGTGGAGGGTTGCTCGAGGGGGCGGTGGCCTCCGAGGCCTCTCCTGTCGCGGTTGGTGGGCCGCTTGTAGCCGGTAAGTTGGTGGTGGTGGGAGCTCCCGGAGGAGCTGGCTGTGGCGCATCGCCGACTGGTCGGCTGCAGTCGGCGCCGGTTGGTAAATAGTCGCGATATTCTCCCGCCCATACATGTGCATGGTACTGGCTGCGACTAGCTTCGCGTCAGATCCCGTGTTAGTGGCGAGTCCGGCTCTACTCACCCCTGCTGGAGCGGCGGCAACCGGTATAGGGGCGCGTCGGGTTACCGCCCGGACGTCTTGAGTTGATGTGTGTGCCCCGAGTTTGGGGCCGAGGGTGCGGATCGGGTTCAGAGACATACGGCTGCGCGACCATGTCGACCCCCGTCGCACGGTTGCGGGTCGCCAGATTGCTGAATAGCAAGGCGACTTGTGTGGCACAGTCGGTACCAAAGGGAAGATCAATTGGCGGGGGTTGGCGGGACTGGCGGCTCAAAGGGCGGAGGAGACGGCGGACAACATGTGGGAGTCGGGTGCCTGTGAATTTTTTCGCGGCAATGGTTGTTGGGATCTTTGGGGGTTGGGCTCTGCCGCTGCGCGGCGCATCGGTAGTGGCGGCGACCGCGGCCTCCTAATGCTCTTCGGGTCTGTTGATGTTCATGTTGGCTATTGTGATAGTCTCCTGCGGAGCCTGCTCTTCCCGCCTCTGTGGGCGCTGGCCGGCAGTTGGCCCGGGGCGGGCAACAGATGGAATTTTGGTGCCTGCGATGTGTTTTGCAGCGATGGCTGTTCGGATCTTGAGAGGTTGGGTCGTGCCGCCGCGCGGCGCATCGATAGTGGCGCCGACAGCGGCCTTATGTTGCTCCCCATGTCTGGTGATGTCCATGATGGCTGTAGTGATGGTCTCTGCTTGTGGAGCATGCTCTTAACGCCTTTGTGGGCGCTTGCCGGCAGTTGGCATGGTGCTGGGTCGTCCGGTCGTCGGGCTGTCCACCGTTTCACAAGAGTACACTATCATCACCAGCAGAGCCGCGCCGGCTCGCGCGGATTTAATACATACGCAGTACTTTGCCCATTGTCATGGGCCGGCGGGAAAGTGAGAAGTCCTACTGTTGACGATGGCCAGTGCCATGAGAAAATTCGATGTTGCGTGGCGCGGGGCTGCCAGGAGAATCATCTGACGGGTGCCTTTGCCCTTGGTGGTGTCGAAGTAGCCGGCGCTGCCGAGAGAGATCTTGATGGCTTGAGCGTTGTTCCGCGTAGAGATGGTGTCGCCCCAGATGGGGACGTTCTTGAGGTCGAGTGTCGGCTTCACTGCATCCGGCTTGATCTGCTGGATGTCACCTGAGTCACTGTCTGATGCAGCACCGTCCAGGCTGAAGGCGTCGTCATAACTGGTATCATCACGGAAGTCAGGTGGGGGTGGAACGCTGCCATGGTCCGTCTTGATCGCACTCTTCCGAGCCAGATTGCTTGGCTAAGGGGGCGTTCATCATGCCAGTGGTGATGCTGGTCGGTAGACATTTTGGAAGGATGGCGCACTTGTGCTGGAAGATATATAACTGTAGTAGGGGTGGGCGGGTGGGAAGAAAATCTCGTCGCACTACGTCGCTGTCGACCGTCGAAAGCTGTAGAGGGTCGAGATTCACGCAGGTTGACGCCTATGGCAGGCGTCGAGCCGTCGAGCACGGGGCAAGACGTCGAACCAAAGGAGGGAGATTGTCGAAGTGATGCTTGAGTGGGTCTGTCACCGGGGGGGGGGGGGGGGGGGGGGAGTCTGCGAGAGTCGGCGTGCACGCGGCGAATCACGTCGAGTGCCAGCAAGCAAGATGCAAACTGGGAAGGCAAAGGGTTGCTGTGAGCCGTGGGCGATGGACGAAAGGTAGTCGCTGTCGCCGTAGTGATGGATGAGTGGCACTGTCATTGGAGAGAGTAGGTGAGTCGGGACTTTCTGGGAAGAGCAGTTGACTGAATTTACATGAGCCGAGGCTGGCAATTTATACCAGCCGGCTAGGTGTCGATTAGGGCAGACACCGCTCCATCAAAGAAGGCAATCTGGCAAAGAAGTGTAAGTGCCGTACACTGGTTTGGATTACAAAAGCGTGAGCAACAAGAGCCTACCGCGTAGTACAACGTCACGAGCAACTTCAATAAAGCTGCTTGAAGCCCACGCGAGAATGAGCACCGCCTCCGTCTTCATGTCTTGAGTCTTGTGGAGTTGGCGGTGCGACCGACACCGCTGCGCGAAGGCGCGCATGCGGAGTCATCACCGTGAAGTGCGGACCGACGGGCGAAGATAGGTGCTGAGAAACTGCCTCGGACGGTGCCGCGGGTGACTCGGGGATGCGCGCCGGCGGTGGTGTGGCTATAGCATCTGGTAGTCGTACATGTTAGGCACATGTACGGCAGCCAGCACTTCACTGGAAAATGCGGAATTCAGAGAGAGAGAATGCGGATTCAGGGTACCGGGCGGGGGTACCCTTGGTCCAACACTGCTTGTATCTGCTTCGTGGTATAGTACAGGTACCGTCATTATTGTTGCTTACTCCATCAGTACCCGTACTTTCCGCGCATTTTCTCGTAGTCGTCTGTATACTACATCCCATACCGTACGGGCGCGGCGCTGCAGCAGGTAGGGACGTACAGGTAAGGATTACCTGGCAGTGTTTTAGACGGTGATCCAACAGTGTTGGAAATTCCGTCACTGGCCTCCAATTAGTCTTGCGAAATGCTTCGGCAATTTGCTTGATGACTATAACGGAGCGTCGCCTACCCAGGGCTTTCCGTAACTGGATTGCTGCCTAAACGGCCGTCGTAGAGACGCTGCAAGGGTTTCACTGGTGCCAGTCCTGTCCCGGGGGCGAAAAAGAAAAAACAAAAAGGATTACCCGTAGGGTATCATCGTCCAACTTTTTGTATTTATATAATATGCTGATGCTTGATGACGATGCTGTTTCTGGACGATGATGCTTGATGATGACGATGCTCGTATCTCAGATAACCAGCAAACCAGCAAACCCATCATTAATATTCGGGCAAAGCCGCGGGAGATCGTCGCCGTTACGGGCGCATCAGGTCGCGGGAACACGTTCCTTGACGAGTTCCGGCCCAACCAGAGGAGATCTTCTTCTGCTTCTCGCCACCTGACCCTCACTTTCCCACGATGAGGTCTGTCATAGTCGCAGTTCTGCTGGCGCTGATTTTGCACATAGCCCCCGTCGCGACCCAGCAGGGCGGTCAGGCGACCGCGACGGATGTGCCGGGTCCTCTGCTGCCGGCCCCGAGGTTCGGCCCTTTCGGCAACCTTCCCCCGCTTCGCTTCGGCCTGGGCTTCCCGGGCGGCTGGGAGCTGGCGTATGAAGTGACCACGCCCGTGGTGAGGGGGCTGGACCTACCGCGTGGCCTTACCCCCGGTGACGACGGGTGGGCCAACTTCACGCTGCCAGCGCCACTGCAAGTCGACTTCGCGGCGTCGTTCTATGCGGTCAACAGCGCCGGCGAGGAGACGTCCCGCCGTGCGGATGTCAAGTTCCTCGCGGACAACGTGCGGGTGGCGCTGCGAATGCGAACAGCGAACAGCTCCCCGGGCGGCTGCATATCTCTGGACGAGGCCCTGGTTGAGGTCGGGAATTTCTCTCGAACTGTCAGCTGCAGCGGCAGCGGCGGCTTGGAGGGCGGCGAATGTTCGGCCGGCGAGCGGAGCGGCCTCGGCGGCGCACGAGCCATCGAGGAGGCGATCGGCGAAACAATCGTATCGTCGCCGCAGGTGGCGCGGTTCGATCGTCAGGGTAGCCGAGAGTGCGCTCCGACAGGAGCCGCTTATCCTCCTTATCCGCAAGTAGTAGCCGGTGCACTGGAGTCGGTGCCCGCCCCACCTCCCTCGCCCAATACCGACAACACGACTGCCAAGCCCGAGCGGCTGGAGCAGGAGGAAGCGTTCTACAGTATCGCCGGTACGGTGCTCGGCACCGTAGTGCTCGCCGTTGTGACCGCCGTCCTTTGCTGCGGGTGCTGCATGGGCTGCTGCTGCTGGCGCGGTGCAAGGGAGAGCGCGGAGGATAAGGCATTCCTTGACCAGTGCCGCCCGCTGGTGCTGTCGCCTACCCTCCCGTTGTGGGTGCGCATCGCTTTCTACGCTGTCGTCGCCGGCAACGTCGGCTTCTTCGTGTCTGCCAACGTCAGCGTGGGCGCTACCATAAACGTCGACTACATCATCGAAGGCGTCTTCATCAAGAACCCTGCTTTCTATGACTTCTCCTTCCTGGTCACCGCTATAGAGCTCATGAAGGCGGGCATATACTTGTTGGGGGTCGTCCTCTTGGGCTTCTCAGTCATCTGGCCCTACGTCAAGCTTTTGTGTATGACGGCCATGTTTTCCGTCCCCAGCTCTTGGGTGCGCCCCAGGCGGCGAGAGGGCATCCTGCAGTGGCTGGACGCACTGGGCAAGTGGAGCATGTTTGACGTGTTTGCGCTCTCTGGCTGCATGGCCCTGTTCTACATTGAGATCCTTAGCCCCGCAGTTGGGAGCCTATACCCCCTGGGGTACTACGGCATTGTCCTCAGCATGACGCCAATGTGGGGCATGTTTGCAAACCTCATCGCCCAGATCATCTCTCAGCTGCTGTCCATGTTTACCCTTTGGGCGCACAGCCGCGGGTACATACGCGACTGGCACGAGTTTCACCGATCTAGCGTCACCCCGGTGGCTGTGCCAGTGGCGGATGCAGTGGAGCCCGGAGATATTGTGGATGGGTTGCAGAAGCCAGACAACAGCGCGCCTGAGGCTTCAGGCGGTCTGCCAGTACTACCCGACATGCCGGCAGTGGCCGTAATGTCGCAGGAGTTTTGCGGAGCAGGGATGCGTCAAAAGGCCACGGCGTGGGGCAAGGCCCTCACCATCATCGGGATCTTGGTCACCATTGCCCTCGTCATCTGCGGCTCCATTCTCACAGGCTTTACTTTCCGCGTGGTTGGCCTGCTGGGCTTGGTGCAGGACATCGCGGTCCCCGGCTCGTCGACGCGCTTCTTCACACCCTTCTCCATGGTGTCCGAGATGATTCGCTCTGTGGCCGAGGCGGGCATCGGTCTGCAGATTGGCACATGGCTGCTCGCAATCGTGATGATTGCATGCGTGCTGTTTGTCCCCGTCTGCCAGGCAGCTGTTCTGCTCGCCATCTGGGCTGTCCCCATGCCACTCACGACGCTCAAGGCTATGCTCAAGGCAAACGAGATTCTGGCGTCTTGGCAGTACATGGAGGTCTATCTCATCGCGGTGATCGTGGGCGGTATCCAGATCCCGATGTTGGCCGACCTGCTCGTCGGCGACTCGTGTGACGGCATCCAGGACCTGCTGGATTGGATGGTGGAGAAGGGCATCATGACCCATGCCACGTGCTTCAGCGCGGACATCAGAGTCAAGGCTGGTCTGTGGTGCATCTTCATTGGCAGCATCCTCCTGTACACGTGCAGCGTCGCTGTGCGGGAGGCCGCCTTTGAGATCGTTGGCGCGTACGACCCGTTTGCTGCTGCCCAAGGGCGCCCCCTCACTGTCCACCAGTATAGCTACTACTCCAAGCGCGCACGCGCTCTCAACAGCCTCCGCCTCATCGAGTTCTGCGGCAAGCCATACGACGGGCTTCACCTAGCAAAGGTATAGTTGGTGTAGGCTGGAATCAAGTGGCGATGCAGCGCGGAGAGTGTCGCGAGATTCAAACTGGGTTTGTAGTTTGATTGTGAGAGTACTGGCATCCTATCCTACGCTGGACACCAGCCCAGCAATCCCATCGGAGCTATACATAGCGACCATGTACATTCCTTGTCCGCTCGGTCGAGCGGTGGTCTCTTATTATGCAACAGGTCCCGGGTTTGATTCGTGGCTCTTTCACTATGGGCACTGTGGACCCAGCGTGTCCCGGGTTTACCTTGTCGGTGCATTAGCCCTTCGGGGTTCAGATGAAGCAATGGTCTAAGGGATATGCCAGACCTACGACTGCAGTTGGCGCAATAGGTCAAGTTCCGGGGCGGTTTCGGCCGATGGCCCGGGGCGAACTGTGCTTTGCTTTTTTGCGCAAGAACATTGTTGTAAATACACTTACAGAATGGCTGGTCATCTGCGCAAAACAGTGCATCAGGGTTGTCCTTATCATTTTTATTTAGGGGAGGGGGCTCTTTAGCGACTATATGGCGTGACTGGCAACTGCTAGCTTTGCGAATCATGGTGAATGATGACCTACAACGCGCAACACCCCGCAGGTTGGTAGCATGTACACATATCTCTACATATACATATATATATATATATGTCATATGTATATGCATATGTGTACATATGCAGTATCATGTATGCATGTGATACTGCTTATGCACTGCACGCCCATGTCTTCCGGGCATAACATTTTTCCGTTATATTTCCGCGACCTTTTCGTTGGTGTTGTAAAAAATCGCATGCGTTAATTAAGGTGCCTAGCTAAAACATTATGCCCACCGCATGGAATTTTAATTCGATGCGTCTATCAATGAATTAATATTGATATATGCAATGTATGGATTTTTAGTAGTGCGTTGCTGTGTCGTTTTTAGATGATGAGACCGCCAGGAGCGGCGGTTTGACGGCGCTATTTCTGCTCAGGCCCCCGCTCAGGCTGCTGGGCTAACAACGAGTCCGCCACTCCCCCCTCACCCACCGTTTCCCGCCTTAGCCAGCTCCACCCCCGCCGTGCCTCACGGACTCCCACATCTTTGGGTGGTATCTATGCTCTCGCGACGGCGGGTTTGACTGACAGCTCAGCGTACCATCGCGCCGGTTGGCAGTCCCCCCCCCCCCCCCCGGACCGCACCTCCGTCGCACCTCCTTCCCGGCCGGTATCGGTCACGCCAAGATGGAGCGCGGCGAGCTTGAGCAGAAGCTGCTGGAGCTGTCGGACCTGAAGGAGAAGGGACTCTTGTCGGCGGAGCATGTCGCCCGCACGACCGAGGAGCTGCTGAAGACGTTCACCCTGCCCCGGAGGCCGGTGCCAGCGGCGGAGACGAGCGCCCCGGCGTCAGACGCGGGTGGGCAGGAGCACACACCGGGCGCTATCGCGCAGCCTGCGGCGACTCCGGCCGGCACCCCGGGCCGGACCCCAAGAGGCAAGTCGCGCTGGGAGCGCCTGTTCTGCGGCAACACGCGTGAGGAGGCGGACGCCTTCGTAGCTGCCATGGGGGTGAAGTACGCCTGGCAGAGCGGCGGCGGGAAGAAGGGCGGGCAGACTAAGAGGTGCCGCACCCACAAGGACTGCGCGAACATGGTGCGCATTTCGTTACGCAAGCAGGGCTGGGTGGTGGCCACGACCGGGGATCACTCGTCACTGCCGCCGGAGCTCGCGCGGGGCATTCCTGCCAAGTACAAGGAGGACGTGGACACGGGTTGCCATGTGAACAAAACGCCCAAGAACATCCGGAAAGAGCTGATGGAGAAGTGCGCCCCCCCCCCCCCCTCCCCCCCCCTTCCCATCCGCTCCCCCCCCCCCCCCCCCACATATCTTCTCTCCCCGCACAGCTACGCCGAACTCCCTCAGCTGCTGCCTATAACAACTTGTTTCCCTGGCTGCACGGTAGTCATCCCGGGCTTCGAGGGTTATAATTTGATGACTAGCCCCGCAAAAACTCGGCTCATTGTCCCCGTCATGACTCCGCCATGCTGAGCCGTCGCTCTGAATGTCCCTCAGGTATGGCAAGCTGGACGACCTGCCCAGCACGCAGCAGATAGACAACCGCAAGCGCTCCCTCCGGGTCAAAGAGAGCGGTGGCAAGAAACGGAGGACGGAGGGCGGCGGCGATGGCCCGGCTGCGACCACCCCAGCTGCCCCGGGTGCAGAGAATGGCGGCATGTAGAGCACTGCCCCAGGGCCAGCCTCATGATACCCCAGGTGGACGTGGCCACGGCTACGAGCCCCCCCCAGCATGGGCGCTGCTCCGCGGTGCAGCAAGTGCCAACACTAGACGCGCGTACTAGAAACCCCCACAAGCATTTTGCAGACTTATGTCTGGTGTTTGCCACGGCGCACAGCAGTGGCCAAATTATGTAATTAAGTACTTAGCCAAGAGGGGCCATCTAGGGCTCCACGCCTTGCTGCACGTGCAAAGCAGCGTCACCGTTTGTTGGGTCCGCACTTTGCCGGTGGAAAAGTAGTCCATTCATATCTCCGCTGAGTCAGTCTCGAGCTTTTACGTATGGTGTATTCCGTTGGTTTCAAGGTGAACAGGCTTTTCTTTCCTTTACAACAGTCTGCAAAATGGGAGGCCGAATGCGATCATGTACAGCAATCCCGTACAATCATGTACAACAAGCGTGTACAGCAAGCGTCGAAATTGGTGTGCCGATGCAGACCCGGAATTGGCTTGCTGTCCCCCGGTGCCAATGGAGAACACAGCTTTGACCACCGCAACAGCCCACCTTGTTCATGCCGTGTGCTCAATTGACAGACGGCTTTTGTTTTGATGAATGCACAGATGAGCCGATGCGACACTATTCTGTGAGCGAAAATGGTGGATGATTGTGGGTACTGGATGGCACCAGATTTTATATTGCAACCATGTTAAATGAAGGTGGCGGGATGAGTGTGCTGCGGCCCGTGAACGCCATGCGGCGAGGCTGAGCGCACATGGATGGTGGAGACGATGTGGGCTTCCAAGGAGAATGTCGGTTCCCGAGATGCATGCAAGACCCGGCTGGTCTACTCCATGGCCATGGAGGCCGCGGCCACCTGGCTGGATTTCGCCTCCTTGTGCTTGCGCTCCGCGTAGGCCCGTACCGCCTTGAGGTTGTTCGCAATCTCGCCGCTGACGCGCCCCTCCACCAGCCTGACAGGCAACCATGGGCTGGGCTGGACCTGACCAACACAACGGTATCCCTGCAGTTAGTCATGGCTGCAACTGGGTATGTATCATTCTTAATTGGGGAGAGAGGGGAGGCCCTCAAGGAGGAGAGGGGGGGGGGGGGGGTAAAGGGAAGCGCACCAGCACAGTGTATGACAGGCGGCTGGATGATGGCCCCGTGGCCCCGGGCGACATGCGCCACACTCCGTTGAACACCTGCACAGAACAGCGGCAAGAGTGTGATCGCAAAAGCTTGAGCTGCAGGGAGGACGCGCTGTCAAGCAAATCTGAGGTGGTATTTTTATTGCTAGCAAATGAGTAATTCGGAGGTATTAAGTTGCTGTGGTGGCAAGGCGATATCTGACTGGCGAGTAGTGCGACCACGCTTAACGTTGTTGTTTTTGACCCCCCTCCCCCCTCCACTGATCGTGATCACAATGCAAGAAAGAATCACCTTGAAATCGCCGTCAACCAGCTCGAATGTGATGTCCATGTAGTTGGAGGCGTGGACACCGCCCCAGGACTGGGGCACCGGCAGCGCGACCTTCCCATCTTCATCTGCAGACGCCATACTCGCAGGCATACCGCGCCGATGCTCCTGAACACCATAGCAAGGCACTGGGTGAGAGGCTTCCCAGGTGGTGCGACGCAAAACGGTTGCCTGGTGCCAGAGCAAGGCGGGGAGTGGCAGGTGGACGCCACCTTGATGTCCAGCAGCACACTGGCCGTGAACTTGACACCCAAGGCAAGGTCCTCCTGGCCCACCTGCGCCACATCCGTCAGGCAAGCCATGGGTGGGCGGCTAAGCCAACCCGCACAGCAAGGAGCGGCGTCCGGTGATGCTAACACAGTGCACTGCCACCCCTGCTGGTACCGCACCTGGCGCAGCAGAGCTCCATCAGAGCGCTTCTCCACCACTGTGTTCTCCTTCAGGCCTATTCATGAGCACATCCAGGCAGAGTTCAGGTCGACTGTGCCAGATCCGCTGCAAGAAGCGATGCGGGGCTGACCCTGGGTTTGACGAATACACACCACGCACTTCGCTCCTGCCGCCACCTGGCCAACCGCACCTGGGATAAACTCTTGGAGTCCTGCGTAGTTTGTGAGCGCCTGCCAGACGACCTCCGCCGGGGCGTTGATCTCTATCCCCGCGAATAGCTGCCTGGGGGTACACGCCAGCATCTCAGGTGTTGGATCATATCTGGATCGCACGAGATCGCTGCGAAAGGCGGGCAGGGACGTGGGGTGGTATATCAAGGCGCGCAACCTGCTGTTAAACCCTTCGCCCCGGTCGATTGTCACCCTGAGCGCTCCCGCCACCGCGTGCGCCACCACGCTCGCGCGGTGACGCCGACCGCCGCGCGACGGCACACCTGGTTGCGGTGGTCTAGTGACATGCTCGCGAATACGGCTAATTGGTGCTGAAATGCGCCGGCCGCGAGAGCTGCCGGCGGTGTCCGCCGCCCGAGGGGCAGTCGCCGGCCAGCGGTGCAGCCCCGCTTTTGGTACGACGACCGCCGACCGCCCCGCAACACTGAGGGAGGCCATGACCATGTTTCCGATTATTTCGTCTGGTCCCTGCCCAAAGTCCGGCAATATGTTCTGCCAATTCAATGACAAGATCAGATTACTATTCCTGGGCTGCTGCCACAGTGCTGGTGCGCCTGCTAACGAGTGATCCTTACTAGCCGCCGGGCGCACTCATCTTGCATGGCTCCGTACTCGAGTGGGTCGGCGAGGCGCCCGGCGCGCGGCGGGGTTCATGATCGTATATGCGCGCAGCGCTCGGCAAGATGGGCACTATCGTCGGTACGTACAGGTAGCACTGGGCTCGCGCCCCTACGGCTCGCCTACGAGTACTGTACGGGGTACGAGTCCCGAACCGCCGCAATTAACCCTGGCAATACCTAGCAGATATACCCTGTATACACGTCATCGTCCATTCTTCCTGACCCGGTTAGTACTATACCGTATTGCGCAATCCTGCAGATCTGGACGTACCATTATCGCCATCGCATACAGTAGGCTTATGAGTACTTCAGTACTCAATTTCCTTCTGGATTTCCGTAAGGGTTTCTTGATTAGCGACTACTGTACATGTGCTAGACGCAACATTCAAGAAATCCAGACAGAAATCTCGGAGGAAATCGAGTACTGAAGTACTCATTGTATGGATTTCTAATTTTTTTAATGTTGCAGTTAGGACATGTAATCACCAGTAGTTCAGTACTAGTATCGATCAGCATCAGCATCAGCACTTGAGCACAGCACTTGGCGGCCTGATGCTGGCCTCCGTCGCGTGGCGGGCGCTTGATGGCGCGGAAATAACTGACTAACGATTACACTGAACCGCAGAAACGCAGGGCGCAGCATCCCGCATTATTATTGCTGATAATCCTACCGGTACTGATGCGCCGCGGTAATCAGCAAACATCGCCTATCGTGGCATCAGCAGATGATGCTTTCGGTGAAAATGATTACTCATCGTGTTCCCACCGCCCAGCGCGCAGATCACCAGCATCCTCTACAGCAGCTACAGGAAGGGCATGTATACCAATAGTGACTACAGGTCAATGTCATGTCATGTATATGTCATGTATATATATATATTACATTAGGGCTTTCACAAATGCGCACTACAAACAGAACTAACAGCAACTATGAAAGGTTGCCAGCAAAAGAGAGACATAAGCCTGAAACGAAGGTCGAGCAGGAGGCCAGGGAGCCAAGAACCAAGAAGGAGCCAAGGGAACCACGAAGTCGCTTAGCTGCCAGGAACCAAAGGGACCACCGCCCCGGGGTAGGCTATTAGCCGCGGCGAGGACGCTTGCAGCCAATGACCCGGGTCATAGCAACACAGGCCGACGAGCAACACGACGCAGGCGCAGGAGCACCATCACGTGCCGCCCGCGCGGCCGCGACCCCGCCAAGAACGTTGTCTGCATGTGCCATGTTGATGAGCAAGGAGAAACGGCGGCGCCACGCAGACAAGCGCAAGAGCTGGCCGATTTTTTGGCCAGTGTGTGCTTGGCTAGCTTTCGCGAGCTCCACCAAGAAAGCCTCAGCGTGCGGGGCCAGCGAGCCAAACTCGGAAACGGCGAAAGGAACAAAGCGAAGCATGCTGGCGGCGTTTCGGACACCCTCGTCATACTTCTGGATTTTGTGGCGCTCTGCAGCCCGCAAAGCAGTCGTTGGACGATCCGAGCTTGACACGCCGAGGATAGGGGCAATGGTGGTATCGACAGCAACCGTGTTCCCGCGGATACCGCCATACCCAAAAAGCCCAACATCGGCCGGCCGGCCGTCGCTGCCCTTCGGAAGAGAAACAAGCACCGACGGGTCCGTGAGGATCTGGACACCCACGCCCAGCGCGGACTTCACGTCGTGGCAAATGTCGGAAAGGCCATGTGCCGCCCACTCGTGTGCGGCGTGATTGGAGTCGCCCCCAAAGCAACGTGCCACGTGATCAGCGTATGCGACCGCCCAAGTTGAAGGAGTGAAATCCACGCCAACATCCTCAAAACGGGCCAGCATGCCTTGCCTGTACGGAGAAGGAGCAAAAAGCACAAGGGCGGGACTCGCCAAAGGAGAGGACAAGAGCCGCCGGAAGGCCAAACGGGCGGCAAGCGGCATGTATATGTCATGGGGTCTACCATAGGCCGCAGCAGTCGCTAACTAGCTACTACCTGGTACTACATTATAATATCGAAAGAGCAGGCATCTGACATTTGTCGTTAGTCTCGATAAATACATGAGAACATATAATAATATATGTAGTGCGTTTTCGGGCGACGATTTCCGCCCGATCGCCTTCTGTGGCTCGCCCATTGTATATGTATCTCTCTATCTAAAGATATATAGCGACCAGATAAGGATTATATAGCGCAGCTCGCGGTATCTCGCTGGAGCGAGGATAAGTGCGAGTAGTGTTGCTGCTAGCCAGTCCTGTCCCGGAGCGAGGAAAAAGTGCTTGTATCATATTGTATCATCATATCAGCAGCAGCGGCAGACTTATTCGCACCTGGCATATTATTATAAAGCATTTAAGAAATTCCTATGGCACATTCTACCATTAGCTGCTCCTGATGTGCAATGTCAAACCGGTCGAGCTACTGTAGCACCGTACACGGGTATGCTGGCGTGGGCGGATATAAGAAGCGTTAAATCACAAGAACACACCCACGCCACACACTGACTATGGATTTACCAGCCCTGCCCTGCATCAATATCTAATAGGGCCGCGCACAAAGCCATCAGGATCGCCATGCAGATAGTATAAGCAGTGTGCAGAGGAGCCAGATAGGAGCCAGATAGTCGCGGATATTATCTGTCTGCTTTGTCAGTATGCAAATCGACACACTCACTGCATCAACTATCAAGGGCTATCAATATTATCTGGCTTAAGTGCTACATGGGAGCCTTGGCAGATGATGCAGTCCAAATTCATGTGAAGGTATCATTTGCCATGCGCTGACTATTCACCACGTATTTTGATGCATCCGCAGCGGTCACGAACAATATGGTTGGGATGCGCATTGCGTTGTAGAACTGCAGCCTTCGCGACTTACATGGCGAACGCAGTGCAAACAACTCTTCTAAGCACGCACGCAAGTTAGCGTGCTGATTTCACTGTTGGTTCCTGGGTGTTCAGCTGCTCTGTGGGTCATGGTTTCACAGAGCTGCATCATATGCAAGGGTTCACAACAGCGAATGCACCCGTCTTGCGCGCGCAGCGGTGGCCAGCAACACTCTACATCACCTTCTCGATGTCGTCGACAAGGCTGAGAGGGCTGTTCTGGGGGTTCCAGCGGCCTGCCACAGAGCCATCCTTCTTCACCAGGAACTGCGGTTCCATGCACTGCATGTCAGCAAGCTAATGACACACAATGTAACGGCATGTGCTGAGAAGAGATGATAAGGTATGACTGGTTATGGCTAAGTATCAGTGTGGCGCACCTTGCCAAAGTTCCAGGGAATAGGGCCCTCATCGCCAGAGGCCATCTGCGGTGGGGATCATCCCATATTAGCGCTGGCAAGAATGGATCTAGAGGGCATATCGGGGCAAGTCAGAGCACAGGTCAGGGCGCATACCTTGAGCCACTTGAACACAGGGGAGCTGTCGCCCCCGTTCACATTGATCTTGTCCATCAAAACACCGGAGAAGCCCTTGTCACTCGCAAAGGCCTTGATCTCCTCGTTGGTGCCAGGCTCTTGCCCCCCGAACTGGTTGCTGTGCAAGCATGGCAAAGGGGCGGTTGGGACCAATGCAGGACGCCACTTTGGCTTTGAGAAGTGTGCGCATGTCGAGCACGTGCGCGGGGCAAACAGGGCAGCGCACCAAGGAAATGCCATGATGGTGAAGGGCTTGCCCTCATACTTCGCCATCAAGTCATTGAACTCCTTGTAGTTCTGGGGGGTCTGATGACGAGGAGCCACACCTCATTAGGCAGTGCCGTTGCAGTGGCAGCACGATGATATCTTATGTGGGTAGTTAGGAGCGCCCTAAATGAGAGCCGCCAATGCGAAGGGGGAATGAGGGTACAGCGTCATCGCACTCACCAAGCCTCATTTAGATGCTACATTGACAACCAGCACGGTTTGGTCCTTGTACGCCGCCAAGTCCACCTCGTTCTTGTCGATGTCCAGGGCCCGAAGCTCGTGAAAGCTCTTGATGCCCTGTAGGTCGCCAGAGACCCCAGGGCTAAAAGACAGTTCTCCCCAAAGAACCCAAGCACTGCACGTTGCCCAACTTCACCCAGGGCAAAGCCGCGTTTGGGATCGGACGAGTGGCAGGGCCGAAACTCGGGAAAAGAACAGCCTCACCTTCACGTCGGAGTTGTCGGATTTTCCAAAAAAGAGCTCAAGCCCCTTGTTAAGTAGGCAGTTCATCGAGAGCGAGCTCTGGCGGGTGGTATGGTTTAGGCCGTAGCTGGGGCGCTGGCCGATCACACGGGGAGAGGGGCTGCCTCCGATGAGCGAGCTGGCGAGGTCAGCGGGAGGTTATGCGTCAGTCTCAGTTTGCGTCTTTGCGGATCCCTCCCGATTCTGCCGTCACACTAAGACGAATCAGCTGGCAGGGCCGGCAGAGGGGCGCGGGGGGGAGGGGGGGGGGGGGGGGGGCACATGCAGGACAATAAAACGGGTAGCGGTGATAATAACAGCGCGGCCAAGGCATTCGAATCAATATCCGGCGAAGCGCGACCACCTGGGAGACACGATGCCCTAGATGCTCATACGTCTGCGGCTGATGATATAGTTCGCAGCGCTGGCGGAAAGTTGCAATTCAGTGGCCAGGCTGCCAAGGCGCGAGAGTGCGCCCGAAGATGAAGTACGAGCCAAAGTATGAGTGTGAAACAAAGCCGGGGGTGGTGGGTGGGGGGGTGCTATTCACTGAGCAGTCCCGACAGCGCCCACCTGGGGCGGAGGGCCTTGGCACGAGCAGCGGACCGGCCGTGCTGCTGGGACGTGGCGCGAGCGCAGACGAGGGGAGCTCGGAGAGCTGACGCGCTCATTGCGAGCCTCGCGGTGTGCCGGTGGGGCGGAGCAGCCTTTTCGTCTGCGCTGTCAAAAAGACAGTGACCTGCTACGAGGACAAAGTCTGTAAAAGTGAAAATTCTGTGACAACTGCAGTGATGGATTTGGTTATTAATACGCCTACCGCACAGGGGAGAGGGGGGAGGAAGGCAAAAATTACCATACCTGTACGGGAGGCAGGAAGCAGGCCAGGCCAGGGGACAACAAGAAGTGGCAGGAATAATAAAGCGCCAAGTACCAGGGCCGTGTGACAATCGTCCGACAATCATCCGTGATCACTTCGTGACATTCATCCGACAACTTCACAGCACCTTGTACTCCTATTACGCTACGTTACAGAATAATTGTCATCCGTAATTATCCGCCTACAGCAGCCATAGTCGCTGTCTAGTCGTTGCGCAGGTACCCGTGTATGGGATTAGTAGCAACAGCAGTACTGTAGCAGGCAGATCATACAGGCCATGAGCGCGTACCAGCCACGCTCCACCAAGACTGGCGGCCTACCCAACATATCCTTCATCAAGCGCAAGCCCAAGCCGTTGGGCACTGAGGGCAAGACGGCGTGTGATTGTGCGACTGGTGTCATGATTCATTTTGAGATCCAGGAGGGCAGGGATGCTATGAGGCTGATGAAGGAGCACGCACCTGAGCTGGGTGTGACTGCCGCCTGCACCCTGCGGATGGCTGAGCGATCTGCTCCTGCAGGCGCGACTGTGCTGGGCGACAGCTGGTTTGCATCTGTCAAGGTACAACAACATAGATATCAATTCAGTACAATGCATGCCTGCATGTGAATGTGTGAAATTGATTATTTTGTTGGATGGTTGTGACAGGCCGCAATCGCTGTGGGCAAGACAGGCCGGCACTTCATTGGCTGTGTCAAGACATCCCACTCTCTGTACCCCAAGGCCTACCTGGAGTCACACCTGAAGGACAAGCCCGCCGGCAGTCGCATGGTTCTCCGCTCCACTGTTGAGGGTGTGGGCCTGATGGCAATCGGGTACAAGTACAACAGGAGGAGGGTGTTATTCTTTCTGGCTACGGAGGGAGCTGGGGGGGTGCACGATGGCGAGCCGTACGTTCAATGTTGGGCTGACGACCTGAACAACATCACCACCAGGCACATACCTCGTCCAGACGTGGTCTCGCAGTACTTCACTCGGAGCCCGTGCGTCGACAACCACAACCAGAGCCGCCAGCACGACCTGATGTTGGAGGAGCTGTGGCTGACGCAGTTGTGCTGGTTCCGCCTGCACACCACCATGGCCGGCATTCACGTCACCGACTGTTGGAAGCTCGCGAAGCACCACCCCCCGAGGCACCACCCACTCAAAGAGTCAACCGCTGTCAACTTCGCCGACCTGATGTGCAAGGCCCTGATATACAATGGGCTGACATGGGAGGTGGAGCCGACTCGCAGGACCGAGCGCGGACTGGCCGACATCACCAACGAGCCACCCCCGCTGCCTCACAGCATCATGCACCTCGGCAAACGCCCCGGCAACGACAACGCCACCAAGCAAGCCCGCTGCACTATGTGCCGTGTGGACGACGACAATGTGGGTTGGACGTCCTACAAGTGCCCGGACTGCGACATCCCTTTGTGCATTCCGACCAAGAGGCGCAAGGGCGTCGCATGCTGGACCCGGCACCGCCGCATGACCGCCCAACAGCTCGCGGTTTACGGCGTCAACCGCCGCGCGGACTAGGCCGCCACCGGGCAACCCTCCCTATACCCAAACCCCGTACCTCAAGACCTTCCTTCCCCGGTCGGCTGGCGGCTGTTGGTTGCTCCTCCGCAGTGCCCTGGCCGCAACCGGTGGTGTGATGCTGGTTCAGCGAGCTACATCATCTTAGAGGGCGACGCTTCTGTTAGCAGCGCGGCCCGCGTAGTATTAGTAGTATGTAATTAAAATCCGTCAATGATGCCGACGCGACCCGTGTTGTATACTTGTGTTGTATATATACCATACAACATATTTGCCCGAGGCACTAGCGCATACTAGTAGCACACAGATTTCTTAACACACATGTTTTTTCTTATAAACACACACACTAGCGCATTCTCCCCCCCTGCAGGTACCTGGTGCGGGTCGTACCGGCGGGGCGACCATTTAACGAAACTCGAATATACAGTCCCAGGGGCAGCGACTATTTGTTCATTTATTATTTACATGTTTATTTATTGACTTACTGCTGTTGTACAGCGGCAGCGAGCAAGGATGATTCTATTAAATATTTACATGAGCTAGCAGCAGAAGGCGATATCAGGAAATCATCAAAAAATAAATGGACAATCAGAAAGGTCCTCTACAGATTCTATTATATCGATCCCGCGCAGCACATAAAAATCATTGATCCGTAGGTACCCGTACCCGTATGGTAAATAAAGTAGTAAAGTAAAGTTTGCCCCGCCGGGCGGGATATCGGCCGAAGCCGCTCCAGCACTTGATGGACCTCTTGCGCCAACTGCAGTCGTAGGTCTGGCAAAACTTTGTATTAGCTCACAGGAATTATACTCGACCGCTGTGTTTTACATTTTTAAAAGTTTAATTCGGCTAATCTTGTGTTTTTGCAGCCTGGATATCAGCCCTCTAAGGCTGCATTTCATTTTCGGCCGTGACCGTAGTCGCAAATATTCGTACGGGAACTAAAATGCTCGTAGCAAGCGCAGCAAATTCGGCATGTTTACGGTGCGGCCGGCGCCGTGAAATGTGACATCCCAGTATCCGCCGTTATTTTCCTCGTCGCCGTCGCCCTCGTAGTCCCCATCCCCTTTGTCCTCGTTGCCGCCTCGTCCTCATCCTCATCCTGCCGATCGCTGTCCCCGGTGCTCTCGTTACCCCGCACGGCGGTCAGCCAACCCACCTCCAGGCCCAGCTTGCTCTTCGGTCTCCTCGTCCGCCCAGAAGTCGTCTTCATCCATGCCCGTAGCGCCTGGAAGCGGGGCTTGCGGCCGCGGCGGCGCGGGCCCGGGGGGGGGGGGGGGGGGGGGGTTGGTGGCCATCGCGAGCAGTCGCTTGGGAGTGTTGTAGCCTGATGAGCACCCGACACGGCACGATGTGGGCGGACGACTGGCAAATGAGCCAGGTCAGTGACGTTTGACCGCACCCCCTCAGTCCTATGAGTTCAAACGTTCAAACGGGCCCAGCATCAGCACGCCCTGGCGCCCGGGCTGGTGCCGGGCCGAGCAGCAAGCCGGGCGCCGCCTGGCCCTACGACCCTTTGCGGCCGGCCTGTATATTGCGCTGAACATGTATATTCTGCATAAAGTATTACTTCGATTTACGGCTCAGTGAGCCATAATTACGGCGGCGGTCGTAAATATTGCGATATTTGATGCGACCAGCGAGGCCAGCCGCAAATCCTCGAGCCGCAAATCCGCCAGTTTACGGTTACGGCTCAATAATACAACTCCGTGTTAAGCGTTTACGACTACTCCCGAGCCGCAACCGTAAATTCGTACCGGAAACCCGTACGATTATTTGCGTTTACGGCCCAAAATGAAATGCAGCCTAATCTTAAACGCGGGCTAGCTCATCCGCCGACCATCCGCCCAACTGTTTTGCTCCCGTCCCGCCACCGCCACCCCGGCCTCACTCTCAGTGAAGACTCTCGGTGATGGTGTCTCTGCAGTCGTCCCGTTACGCCGTTGTCGTGTTGAGCACAGGTTGCCAGCCCCTCCCCCACCTCCCCCCCCAACACACACACACACACCCGCCCCGACTGCCCATCCCCCGTCGCCAACCGGTCCCCGCCGTTGACCGGCCAATGGCGGTCCCGTGGTGTACCGGTACCGAGCCCGGTAACCCCTCGGCGGCGACCAGTCGGCAGCTCCCGCCGCTGCGGTGGAATCTGTCGGTCGTAGGCAAGCTGCTGCATACGGGGCAACAACGGGCTCGTTACCGGTATCGCTATTGGCCCGGGGCGGGGGCGGAGTGGCGGCGGTGATGCGGCGGGGCGGGCGCGCAGATGCTGGCGGCAACTGGCGCATGCAGTCACGCGCCGATCCGGGAAACGAATTGTTTTTAGCGACTTGTTTATCACGGATACTCGATCGCGCGTACGGGGTTGGCAGATGGGGCTTGAATCAGCCAACTCCACGCAGGATTAAAGCAGCTGATAATAGCCGTAAGAGAGCGGGGCCCGGGGGGGGGGGGGGGGGGGGGGGGGTTCAGTGTCGCCAGGGGCAGAGGGGCTCCGGAGCTGGCGGTGGAAGCTGTCCCCCACATACAAATTTGGGGGACGAACCACCACCGGTAGTCGTGTCCTGACAGACACCGCCAGCAATTTGGCTGTCCTGGCCTGACTTGGGTTGCGCGCAACTGGTGCGGAAGTTTCTGCAGGCCTGTATGTGCATGTTGGATCCTTATTCAGCTCCAAGCAAGTTCCGCGTGAAATGAGGAGCTTCGCATGGAGCGCTGCTGGCTGGCCGCGCAGCCCTTTAGCGCTGGCTCTGCTTGTCGTGTCCCACCTGGCTCTTCGGCTGGTGAGGCCGGAGATGAGCGGGGACTGGGAGGGTATGACTGACCTCATTGGGCTAGAGCACGGTGTGCGGGGAATGAATGCCAACCATACTCGCCCCACGCGTCCGTGCCGGTCCACACGGAACCAGGTTGCGTTGCCCAGCCCTGGGGAGCCTGCTGCGCCCTCGGACAGACCCCAGGTGAGGTGGCGAGGCCGATCCAGCTTATACTGTAAGTTTGGACCCATGCCGGGGCGCAGCTGAATCTGTGACAGGCAGCTGACGAGGCGCCCCGCTGCCTCGCCGCCCCCGCAGAAGGTCGGCCTGCCGCATGCATTCCAGGAGCGCGCGGCGGGAGTGGACCCCACCGCGTACCCCGCCCTATCCGCCGCAAGCAGCTGGGTCACGAACAGGGACGCAGGCGAGTGCCTGTCGCGTGCCATAGCACAACCCTTGGCGTGCGGGGATGTTGTTTTTTGGTGGATGATGAAGCACGTCACGGGTGCGCGGGGCCCGGGGGTGCTCTCCTGACAGTGTCAAATCCAGGTGGCGCCGTAGCGGAGACGCGCTTACGTACATCGTGCACCCCGGCCCCGCTGAGGCTACTTGTGTCATATCACATGCGAATCGGTGCATTGGCACACACCCGGACTACACGCGGACGTGTGGCGTCCGACTCGGTGCGGTTGGTGACATGTGTGCGTGTGCGCCCGCGCAGGCGTGAACGACTCGCTCCCCTGGCACCTCCCTCAGGACTATATGTTCGCCATGAAGGATGGATTTCCATTTATCTTTCCAGCGCCCAGTAACAGAGACATGCTCATTTGCATCCCGCAAAAGCTAGGCAGCACCAGGTGGGCCGGGCTGCCGTGTGGCCATGCCATGCTACGGCGCCATGATGCGGAAGATCCCAAAACACTGTCTTGAATTCATTTCTGGTGAAATACAGCTAGATCGTGTCTAGATCGTGCCTTCACCAAACTATGCCTTGATAATTGAGCAGCATGTGGGCACCCCCGCCGTGTTCTGCCCTGCCCCCCCTCCTGCCCAGATGGAACACCATGTTCCGCCAGGTATATGACCCAGAGGTATCCGTTGGCCGCCGCGGCGGGGTGCACGGGGCGCCTGCCCCGTGGACGCTGCTTGAGGAGTACAGCAGCATCGACAAGCTGGTGGCCAAAATGCGCGACCCGGCCACGCTGCGCTTCATCTGGGTGCGCAACCCTTACACACGGCTACTCTCGGCCTTCCTGGACAAGATATGCGGGAAGCATGTAAAGCGGTTCGCGGGAACAGTATATCCCCAGACATGCGACGCCGCCGGCTTCCTCAACCTCCTCCGCGTCCTCAACTCCATGGCCGACCGGGGTGAAGTCGTCCACCGACTGTTTGCACTCCAGAAGTACAAGTGCGGGCTCCCTGCTGGCATGCAGTACGACTACTTCCTCAAAGGTGGAGTGTGAGGCGGAGTGGTACGCTGAGTTTGTGTCCATCACCGGCCTGGCGGACACCGCACGGCATGGCTGGGCGGGAGGCGCAAGTGCCGAGGAAGTGCCAGACTGCTTCATGGAATTGCCGGGGCTATCGTGCCAGGAGACGGATGCACACATCCGGAGCTTGAACAGGGGGCCCGCAACCCCCGCCTACGCCGCGGAGACTCCCACATCCACACATGCGCGGAGAACAGGCGCATGTCCATAGCGACGAGGCGTTGCATGCGCTGCATGCGACAGGCAGTGAGGATCGCATGAAGGAGTTCTACGCGACGCAGGAGGTGGTGGATCTGGCCACCCGCTACGTACGCCCAGACCTGGACATGTTTGGCTATCCAGTCATGGCGGCGGTGGGGCTGTGACCCTGACCCTGATGACATGTCACCAACCGTAACCCCTAGCCCAACGACTCCCCCGATCTCGTTGATGATTTAGGTTTGTTCTACATGCTGCGCGAGTACACTGTACACTACGCTTCATCCAATCTCTAGTGTGTGGTATGAATGCGAACTCCCTGTGCCACTATTGTGCGACCCAGGAAGCTGACTCGGGCCTTCGTTGGATCGTGGCTCGGGTCGGATAATAACTCCTTAGGTGACCCGCGCCTACGACAGGTACCGCTGCGCTTTAGCCCGTCGGTGTTCGAGTGCCGCGATGGTCGAATCGGCCAGGACTAACCTACCATGATCAGTGGCGCAATGACAACATCTGTGGAGGATTGCGTAGGCCTCGTCACGATCTGGGCATAATCCTCTGTGGTCCCGAGCACCGACAAGTAGCCGTGTGCGACCCTGACCAAGCGTTGCTTGCGCCGAGGGCTTGCCTCGTTCGCAAGTGGTGATGACCCGCTACCAACGGCTCGGAGGGGATGAGGGTGGGAGTTGGTCATCTGGAGGACAAATGGCAGCCTGGCAAGCACCGTGCCGCCCATCGGATGGCCAGACGTGTGCCGGTGGTGTTGGGCGGGATTGTCTGAGAAGCCGCGGTCTGAGGCAGAGACACTGGGCGTAAGGGTGGGCGGGAGCGGGCCGGGGGCACACACGGTCACCCGCCGGCGGTGAATTTTGTAGTCGGACGGTGTAGGACGCGCTCGAAACCAGCAGGAGCCGAACCAATAGTGTGGTGTAATTGCGTTGCTGCACCGCGTACCATATTACGTACCTCCGACCACGTTTTCGCCGTAACGGTCACCGTGATTCGCCCGGTACAGGACGAGTCTTAATTCCGATACAATCAAGCACCATCGCCACATCTACAGCAGGTGTGAACCGCAACTGACTGCGTGATACCCGACCCCCGGCGAGATGTAGCAAGGTTGTGGGGGGTTGGGGGTGACCACTGTGGCCCTGTCGATCGAGCTGAAGCTAGATATATCGGCGTTGTGGACGGTCCTGATGAAATTGGCGCCACACTGCAAAGCCAAATAATCAAGAACGAGGGCACCCGTGGCCAAAGTGGTGACAATTCTGGGGTGTACGGAAACGGTGTTGCATCCAGGGTGTTTGCACGGGCGTAAATGTTGTACAACAGGAAATGTGCACACAGAACCTCCGTCGCGAATCATCACCTTGTTAAATAGTCTGCCAACACGCGAAAGTCAATCACGGCGAATGAGAGCCCCCCCTGCCCCAACATCAGCACACGGCCCCTCCATGCCATTGTCTACGTCGTACCCAACACAGCACGCGCATTCGGTGACGAGACTAGCATCAAGGGGCGCGCTTGACGGACGGCATCTCCAGCACCCGCTGCGCCTCATTCGCCACCATGTCGGCGATGCGGGCTTGGGACATAGTCTTCGACAGGCTTTTCTTGCTCGCCTCCTCCACCAATCCGGAGAACAGCCCGTCCGGATTCTGCGGGAACACGCCACACACGCTTAGGTTAAGGCAGCATCCAGATTTAAAGCGTCAACCTGGAGAGGCCCGAGGGGGGGGGGGGGGGGGGTCGACCTTCAGGAGCTGTTTTCGGTGTGTCAAACTCGGCGATGCGGCCGTCGTCCAGGACCATGATGCGGTCCGAGTGCATGATGGTGTGCAGGCGGTGCGCGATCGTGAGCACCGTGCAGTCCTTAAACGCGGTGCGGATGGTGGCCTGGATGAGCTCGTCGGTGGCGTTGTCGATGTTGGAGGTGGCCTCATCCAGCACCTGCGCACGCACCCCATTCGTCAGGCCCGTGATTCAAATACCCCGACGGGATACACCGCAATCACGCTGCGGGACGGATCTACCAGAGTACACGACGAACACCTACAAGGATATCGCCGGGCTCGACGTTGCACAAGATATCAGCATCGTTGGGACCCGCAACCCCCAAATCATTCCTGCTTCGACCCACAGACCCAAACAAACGGCACGGTGGGCTGATGGACGCTCCGCGGGGCGCAGTGCGCGCTGCGGGCAGTCGGCGCGGGGCTCACCAGGATGCGCGAGCCCAGCATGAGCGCGCGGCCCAGCCCCAGCAGCTGCCGCTGGCCGACGCTCAGGTTGTTCCCCCCCTCGGAGATGACCGAGTCCAGGCCGAGGCCGCCCTCAAACGTCTTGACGACATCTGCGAGTGACACCTGGCCAACCAGGGAAACAGCACCTGGTCAGTCGAGGCACTTGTCCCCATTTGGGGGGGTGATTGAGGGTGGGCCGCCGGACCTGTTGCAGCGCGGACCACATGCTGTCGTCCGAGTACTGGCCAAAGGGGTCCAGGTTGGAGCGGATGGTGCCGGAGAAGACGACCGGGTCCTGCGGAACAAGCGCCAGGCGGGAGCGCAGGTCACGCAGCCCCATGTCCAGGATGTCCTCGCCGTCGATGGTGAAGCTCCCCCTGGCGGTGCGCAGAAGCTGCCTCAGCCCTCGTGCGGCGTCGGGCACGAGGGGCGGTGTCGCAGGCGGTGCGGGTTGTGGCGCAAAATCAAGAGCTGACCACTGGCAATACCGCACATACACAAACGGTTCGCGAATAAATAACGTTTCTGATCACACGGAAAGAGAAAATTATTAAGACGGATAAATATTTCAAAATACATCACGAAGGCTTCGACGCGAAGATGTGAAAAATAAACATTTCGACCCCGCGAACCGTATTTCGTTGCCGCAATCCTTAGTTGCTATGCTGCCGGTAATATTCCGGTTTCTGGGTGACCGCGATCCCGCAGCGCCAACAGTCGACATCAACAGTCAACACTGTAGTTCCGACACAATGCGCAACAGCATCAGCCCACCGCCGGACAAGTATCGTGTCGTATAATAACCCGCGTCGTCAGTAGCCCGAATACGGATAAATATATCAGAATACATTACGAATACATCACGAAGGCTTCGACGCGAAGATGTGAAATAAACATTTCGACCCCGCGAACCGTGTACTAAATTTAAATTTAAATTGCACGGTGGTCGCTATGCCGGTAACATTCCGGTTTCTGGGCGACCGCGACCCCCCAAGCAACATCGCGGCGCCAACAGTCGACATCAACAGTGAACACTGCAGTTTTGACACAATGCGCAACAGCATCGCCCCCCCCCCCCCCCTTCCCCCCCCGGACAAGTATCGTGTCGTAGTAACCCGCGTTGTCAGCCTCTAGCGCAGTACAGGACCGCGTTTTGCTGGAGGGATTACTTAATTGCATCGATTTTCACTGCTGATGCTGAATGGCGTCGATTGCTCAAAAGTTAACGCCTTGTATCCAGTTGCTTTGTCATGTTGTGTGTTGAAGGGGGGGGGGGGGGGGGGGGGGTCCACGGCTGTTTGGAAACCGGAGGGAAGCGCACCGGATGGGCTCCACGATGCGGTACAGGGTCATCATGAGCGTGGACTGCAGGCGCCACACCGCATCGCATGCCCTCAGAACAGGGGCCCGGGTGACCACCGGGGCGTAGCTAGCATGACCTGCCCCATCGCACGGGCATCGCGTTGGTTACAGAGGGAGGCGCGGCGTACCTTGCCGCACCCAGTGCGCCCAGCGATGCCAATCTGCAACCGCGCATCACATTGGAGGCGACACGGGGGTCAGTGATGGCAGCGCGTGGGTCAAGCACTGAGCGCACAGCGTCAGCGTCGCGTCGTAAAGCACACATGAAGAGGCATCTCGGACGCCGGCGCCACACAACCCCCCTTAAGAACACAAGCCTCTCACTGCGGTTCGATGCATGATAAGCCACAGGATTTACTTGTATATATAGTCCGCTATGATTTTGGTTATATTGACAATGAGTAGGTCACTACTAAGTGTTATCATCTCACCTCCGCCTGGCTTGCAAGGCTGGTCGCAGTTCACAGTAAGAAAGCTGTTATGTCCTGATCCAGTATAGAAACAGGACGGATAGGGCAGGTTGGAACGGTCGGCCCTGGAGGAGGAACGGGGATGGGGGGGGGGGGGGGCAACCTTCTCGGCGGCGGCGGTGCGGAAGGAGATCCCCTTCAGCACGGGCGGCAGCTCCTCGCGGTAGCGCACAAAGAGGCCGCTGGCCTCGATGACGCCGGCGGATGGCCATGACGCAGCCGGGCGGCGGCTGGGCACGATGGGGGCTGCCTCTGTCTCCTCCTCTTCATACCTGCATGGGGGTGAAGGGGGGGGGGGGGGGGCATCGCCGTCAGCCGGCATAGTGACTGCACCATTAAAACCACAGCATTACTGTGTGACACCCGCCTACTTCGACCGAACCGCAATTATCAGCTTGTACAATGGATCATACTCATTACACCGTACCATTTAATCGGGCTCGCGGGTCACACCAATAATGATTGTTTTTTTTTGGGGGGAAGGGGGGGGGGGGGACAGCATGCAGCAACCCCAGAGGGCGGGTACAGTACTGTTCACATCAGGTCGAGCGCAAGACACAATAAACAGCATGGGACCGCCATCAGCGTCTGCACGGTCAGTAGGATTGCCAGTGGTAGCATTGGAAAGAGTGTTGCCGGGGTGGGCGGGGGACCCACTCCAGGATGCGCTCCACCGCGTTCATGTTGATCTCCAGCTCCGCGCTCTGCCGCACCATAAAGTTCATGATGCCCGTCATGGCCAGGGAAGAGGTCACCGCGAGGCCGGCGAGGCCGGCGCTCACGGGGGTCCACACCGCCGTCATGAGCGCGGTGACGTAGGTGACGCAGACGCCGATGAGCTCCAGCCGGATGCCCAGCCAGCGGTTGGCCACCTGCGGGCGCCATCCGCGGGCGGCGCGCGGCTGTCAGTCACAGCCAAGGGCCGCCCGGGAATCATCATGAAAACGTGTTGACGGCCGACAGCGCTGCCGTCAAAGTCTCCACTTGGTATTCCAGAATTAACCGTTTCGTACTTAGGAACCTACCCCATGGTGGGATGACGCCCGTACCGAAACATTGAACCAAGCCCGTAGGTCGCAAACCTAGTGAATTGTTTTGCAGTATAATAGATATAGGTATATATAATATAAGTAAATAGATTAATATAATATAAGTGTAATAGATTCAGCGTTTTCTGCGAGATGTATTCTGACACATTCCCAGATGCATTTAAACGTTCCTTATTCGCCAGAGGTCAGCAACAATAAACTGTACCATACAGCATTTACTGTACATGTGTATATTGAGCCCAAACTGTGGCCAGGGTTTGATGGCACTTGACAGGGGTTTCCAAGCTGCCTGTCATTTCAGGGGTGCTGTTCATGTCACCGCGCATCTCAAGGCATGCTCGCGCAAGCGCACCTGCAGCGGCCACCAGCAGCTGTTGGAGCCGTCGAGCAGGCCCTTGTTCTTGTCGGTGAAGCCGTCGGTGAGGCGGAAGGCGCGCACGGTGGACAGGCCCGACAGCGTCTCGTTGAAGTGGTTGAATATGGGGCTGAAGGCGACGCTGTCCAGGCGCTTGAGCTCGCGGCTGCTCTTGATGTAGATGTTCTGCACCGACCTGCAGGGTCGCGGTCGGAGCAGGGGCGCCCAGCCAATATCAATGCGGCATGAAGTTGAGCAAGGGAGGTTGAGCAAAGGGGGAAAAGGCAGGCAGTTCACAAGAAGGGGCGGGGGGTGAAGGGGGGGGCACCAGTAGACGTATCCCAGGGGAAGCACCGCGATCACAAACCATGGCGACACGGCGCAGATGACGATGATGGAGGCGATTGCGCTGGTGAACATGACCAGGAAGGCAGAGACGCACGGGCCGAGCTGGATGTCCATCGACTCGGTGTCCTTTGTGAAGCGGTTAATGAGGCGGCCTGCCGGCTGCGGGGGCGGCACAACATGCTGTCAGGCCCAATACCACTACCAATTGCGAGGAAGCAACATTAATATCATTTATATGAATATACATCTTACAATTATATACATATAGTACGTATATATATATATATACACGCACATATACATGTATATATGCATACGTATACACACATATATATTTATATATCCAAACCAAAGCGCGATTGGCGTGTCCAACCTGTGTGTCGAAAAAGATCATTGGAAGGAGGAGGATCTTGGACAGCAGCTGCGCGTGAAGGATGCGCGAGGCGCGCACGGTGCCAACCACCATCACGCACGCGCGCAGCAGGCCGCACAGCAGCGACCCGATGCCGATGGCGAAGAAGATGGCGACGTACACCATGTCCTGGTTGGCGGCGTCGCCCGCCACTGACCAGCCGTTGCCCGCCCACACCTGCGGGACCACGCAATAGGTCGGGGGTAACAGTCTCGAGTTAAGGGTCGTAGGTGCGGCCATAGCGCATGCTTGTTGGGGTCTTGCATGAGCCTGGATGGGCATTGCGACTTGACATGTCGGGGGCGACGGAATGTGGCTTTGGTGGCGGCGAGGCACTCACGCTGAGCCACCAGTTCTGGACCTGCTGCAGCCCACGCTCGCCGGCAGCGGTCATGAGGAAGATGGTGGGCAGGATGAAGAGCGGGCCCCAAGCGGCCATGTAGCCGAGGTACAGCTTCATCTTGACCTGCCCCTTGGCGCGGCCCTCCTCCATGGTGAGGGAGCCCAGCCGGCGCAGGATAGGGCTGCTTCCTCATGTCCATGCCGATGCTGCACTGGGGCGCCAGCGCCGCAGCCTTGGACGGGACCTCCTCCGCCGGCCTTGCCCTCGCCCTCCGCCTCCTCGCTCTTCCCCTCTTGGCTCGACCCCTCGTCTGCCTCCTCCGTACCAGTCTCATCCGTCTCCTCTGCAGTGCTGTCCAGCGCCTTCTCCAAGCCCGCCAACTTGGCTGCCTCAGCGGCAGCGGCAGCGTCGACCTCCCTCGACGCCTTGGCCTCCGCGATGCTGCTGGTCATCGTGTCGGAAAACTCCTTGAAGTCCACGCCCGCCGCAACGAGCTCGCCGTACGTCCCAAAACCATCGATCCGGCCGTCCTTGACAATCAGGACGCGGTCCGCGCTCGCCAGAAACTGCAGCTGGTGGGTGACGAGGATGCGGGTGCGGCCCTTGAGCAGCCCGCAGATGCACTCCTCCATGAGATGCGCGCCGACGTGTGCGTCCACGGCCGACAGCGGGTCGTCCAGCAGGTACACATCCGCTTGCGCGTACACAGCCCTGCGGGTGTTTGATGACATGTGAGGCCCACGCGCAACACACCGCCGCATTCGGCATGAACACGTCCGCATTTTCAGCGGGGCGTTGCCGGCATGTGCCTGCGGATTGCCGCCGGCACGCACCTGGCAAGCGCCACGCGATGCTTCTGGCCGCCTGACAGGTTGATGCCCTTCTCCCCAATCTCCGTCTCGTCGCCTGCTGCCAGCGCCTACAGGTACACCAAACCACAAAATATGCTAGTCAGCAGCGTCGTCGGCTCCGGCATTGGCATTTGAGGGCGCACCAGCCTCTGCAAGGGCGCCATCACGCGCCGTATGGGGTGCAGGAGGACATGGGCGTACCTTGAGGTCCTGCGTGAGCCCGCATGCCGACAGAGTGGCCTGGTACAGCTCCTGGTCCAGCGGGCGGCCGGCCAGGACGTTGTCGCGCAGGATCTTGTTCTGGATCCATGGGTCCTGGTTGGTGTACGCGACGGTGCCATGTACCGACACCTCACCGCTCGTCTGCGTGGCCAACATGGATCCATGCTCAGCGCCGTGGCATCAATGTGGGGTCGGCAGGCACCGTTACCGCCCGCTGGGGTCTCCATATGTTACAATTCTTGGCCCCTCCGCAGAGAATGAAAAAACGTATTCCTCTGAGGGCCTATCATGATATATCATGAGCATAATAGCACGGAACATCCGAGTCGGTGGCGCAAAACCCTTCCCGATTCTTGGCAACCCGTGAACCCCCGAGACACAGTGCGGCTGTGTTGTACTGTGCTGGGGCGTTGTACTGAGATGGCGGCGGCACCTTGATGGACTCGCCCAGGATGGACTGCAGCAGCGTGCTCTTGCCGCTGCCGACCTCGCCCACCACGACCACCAGCTCCCCGGCGTTCACCTGAGCAGGGCACGCGGCAAGAGGGTCATGTCGCTGTGCGCGCATGCCAGAGGGGGAGGGCGCCACATGCCGACAGGGGAGAGCGCCAGGCATTGGGGGGGTTGGAGAGCAGCACACGGCGGCAGGGACTGCGGAAAGCAGCTGCCAGGCAACGGCTCTGCCGGCTGCTCCGCCGCGTACCGTAAAGTCGGCGTCCTTCAGGGCGGGGCTTTCCGCCTCCTCGGCCCATGTGAAGCTGGCGTTGGAGACCTGCACCGCAGGCATGCCCGGCTCTGCATGCCCCGACACAGTGCCATAAGAGCCATGAAGCGGCGAAGGGGTCCGGTCAGCGCAGCGTGAAGCGGCGCGGCGTTCAACGACAAGGGCATTAAACGCATGCGGCAAGGTGCGGCTCAGCGACAGCGCTCCGCACCGGCGCACGGCCGGCTCTCCGGCTGCTGCGTCTCCTCCAGCTGAAGAAAGTCCTGCAGGCGCTTGTGCGACACCTGCGTGGGTGGGCGGGCGGGGGCGACGCCGCGCAGCTCAGCAGACGCCCGTGGGCCAAGGCCACTGCCGCACGCAGCCAGGAGCCCCGCCATGAGCTGTGCCACGCGCAGCGCGGACGCCTCTTTGACTGCCAGAGGGGGTGCAGAAGGACATCCCAAATACGCGGTCCACATAACATGAAGGCAACCAAATGAAAGTGTGCGCAATGGCGGCAGCGACGGATACCTTGGCGTTGATGAGGTTCATGATCTGCATGGGCAGCATGATGATCGGGAAGCGGAGCAGGTTGAAGAGCGCGAGCGCAGGGAAGGCCACCGAGGCGGTGAGCGGCTCCCCGAGCGCCGCAAAGACCCCGAACGCCGCGAGCGAGATGAGGATGGGGCCCGCGGTGAACAGGATCATGTTGACGGCCTGCAGGAAGGCGGCGGCCTTGACTTGCTTCAGCTCCACCACGCGCAGGTCGTTGATCTGCTTCTCGTACGGCTCCTCCCATGCGTACAGCTTGATTGCCTGCCCGCCGCAGGGAGACGCACACCGCAAGGGCGCTGTCAGCGAATGACACTGATCGGCCACCCTGATGGCAGTCATCGACAGGGCGAGGGCGCCTTCCGGTTTCTGTGGCAGGTAACTTGGCAGGCTGGGAGAGGCACCTTGATGCCGGTGATGACCTCCGTGACCATCTTTACGCGTTTGTCGGTTAGCTTCACGACCTTGCGGCGCACTTGGCCCATCTCTGTGCCAGGACAGGGGACGTCTCAGAGCCTCAATGACACAGAGGAGGCTCACATTGGTGGCGGTGGGGGGAGGAGGGGGGGGGGGGGGGGGAGGGGACTTTTTGTGACATATGTGGTGGCGGGGATGAGGCCAACAGTGACCGCCATGCCCGCGAGGGTGGGCCAGATCCCGAGGATGCGGATGAGGAGGCCCATCAGCACGATGATCTGCGCCGGGAAGATGGCGGCAGGGGGATCAGGCGTCAGCGGGCTGCCTCCATTGACAGTGCCCGGCCTGCCCCCAGGTACAAATATCTAAAGAAAATGAGGAGCCCACGTGTGTGTGGGGAGGGGGGGGGGGGGGGGGGGCACCTGGAAGGGCGCGCTCCAGACGGTGTGCAGGAATTGCGGCAGCATCCACAACTTCATCGTGTCGTTGCTCTGCAGGTTGGCGATGGCGCCGGAGCCGAGCTTGGACTTGGAGGCGAGGCTGAGGCGCGTGAGCTTGTCGAACACAAGGTGGATGGTGCAGGCCTTGACCTGCATGCCGATGCGGAAAACCATGTGGAAGTGCGCGTTCTGCAGCAGCATCTCCATCGCACTGGACACAAACATGGCGGTCGCAAGGATGAGCGTCATCCGCCAGCCGCCCGCGCCCTGGGGGCACCGGCCAGCGTGTCAGGAAGCGCCAGAGTGTGGGCCCTCCGTGCAGCGTGTCGATCGCCGCAGGCAGCCAGGCAGAAAGGGTCGACAGGCAGGCGGCTCGACCCACCGTCTCCAGATTGTCGAGCAGCGCCTCCAGAAGCATAGGCCCAGCGAATTGGAACTGCGGCACAGAGGGAGGTGTGGGGTTGGGGGGGGGGGGGGGGGGTCGCTCAGTCGCACATTCATCGGTGTCTCCGCAAGCAAGTTCTGGCAGGCCTCGGATCGCGGGCATGGCTGAGTATTGGCTCACCAAGCACCAGATGAACTTCAGCACGCCCGCCCACGCAAATGGGCGAATGTACGTCGCCTTCAGCGCGCGCCCGATGTGGCCGCTCGGGCAGTGCTCCGGCTCGCGGGTGGCCTCCAAGTGCGACGCGAAACGCGCCGAACTGCACATCCGAGCGGTCCCTCTGCGCGCAGATTATCGGCGGGCTCAGCGGGTGAGCCTATTGGCGGGCGGTGATAAGCAACTGTTATTTCGTTCGGTCCGTCCGCCGCTTTTGCGACAGCTTTTAGCTGCTCTGGGCGGCTTTTATTAGTCGGCGACAGGTTTGAATGGGGTGAACGGATGCGCGCCAGTGAGACCGCCACCCTACGCCACCGCTGGTGAGAAGGCATCGCCGCCTCGACAAGGATTTCGAGTACGAAGGGGGAGGGGAGGGTGGAGAATTCCGCCTACAGGAGGCATTCCAGTGGCGCGGGGCGGCGCACCTGGCTAAGCGGCCACAGGTCGTCCGTGTCAAGCGTCTTCTTGGCGCCGAGGAAGAGCAGCCGATTGCAGTAGCAGAAGAATAGCCGGCTGAACCAGCCGGCGGCCTCCTCCGGCGACCGTGGCTCCTTGGCGGCGCCGGCATCCTTCGCTGCCACCTTCTGCAACTCCACGTCCGCTGCGCCGATCGACCCGGGCAGGCACGCCGTGCTCTCGACCGGCGCGCTGCCTTGCGCCCCCTTGCCACTGCTCGCCATCCCGCTGCGCGCTCGGTGGCACGCTAGGAAGACGGACAGACCACGGATGCTGAGCGAAGACGCCGCGGTCGCCACTGCCGGGATGCCACGTATACCGTCCGACCTCGACTTCCCGCTTGGCCCAAGAGCCTAGGTGCCGGTGGGTTGTGTTGGCAGTTATGTCCACGCGTGCACCAGCTCGGCGCGCTCGGCGCGGCGGTGTGTGATTGCTGTGTAGTGTGCCCGATGCCAACGAGCCAGGACGCCGACAGGCATGTGCGTGACCGCAAGCATTGGCACAGAACGACGTGCACCGACCGCGAGCTCGCGTGGCCGCCGCGGCGCCGCCCAGGCCAGCGCGAACGTCGTTGCTCTCGTGGCAGCCGGTGATGAGTGCTTGGCTGGAAACGGCGATGCGCCGATAATATGAGGAGTCATCATCGATGAGCACCGCCTGATTGCTGATCTGTCCCTTCAAAGCCTCCTTTTATTCACGATTTTGCACTATACAAATAACCGTGCGTGCCAGACTGGAGCAATAAATTCGATACTCAGCGATCAGTGAGGAGACGATGGTCGTAATTATATTTAAAATGAATACTCGTATTAATTGCCCGATCGAAGAGTGCGGCACGCCGCCCTGCAGTGCGGCAGCACGCGTACACGGCATACAGCATGCGTGTAGGGATACCAGTTGTTTTTCCGCCCCCGGGACAGGACTGGCCCCAGTGAAACCCTTGCAGCGTCTCTACGACGGCCGTTTAGGCAGCAATCCAGTTACGGAAAGCCCTGGGTAGGCGACGCTCCGTTATACCTGTAGTCATCAAGCAAATTGCCCAAGCATTCTGCAAGACTAATTAGAGGCTAGTGACGGAATTTCCAACACTGTTGGATCACCGTCTAAAACACTGCCATCAAAAACAAAAATCTAAAACACTGCCTGACAAAAACACGGCACTGACCACGAAAGGTCCGCCCTACCCGTTTGGGCGTCGGCCCATTCGAGTAATGCGAGTTGGGGCAAGCCCCAACCCGCGGAGCAAAGCATTTCGGGAGTGCGATACATGTGCAACAAAAAAGGCAATGTGAGGGAGGGCCCGACGCCATAGCTGGGAAAATTTCCCATTCCCAGTAAAATCCAGGGCGCCGTGAAGGGAGGGGGGGACCCCGCCCAAAATAAAGGCAGTTAAGTCCTCAGGTGCTGACGCGATAACCTGACTACTAATAAAATCCCTGAACTCCGGAACTAACAACCCAAAATTATGACGGTGATACCCCCACCGCGGGCACTCCACCAACATATGTTCGATAGTCTCAGATTCACCTCCGCCACATGCAGGGCAGTGTTCAAGGAACCGCTCAGGCATGGCATGAATCCGGGCCAATCGGCGGGCAGTGGGAAATACTCGGGTGCGTAATTGTATCATGATGTGCAACCCGGCCACCACCCCCGCGGGGACACCCACACCGTACTATGGCAACGGGTTTGATGCATAAGACGCCTGGACATATATACCCCAAGTGTTATTGCGTGCTAACGATGCCGACGATTCGTAACGCGCCCACACCGATGCCTTTACTAGTTTAGCGGCATCGCGCGCGGCTAGTGACCTCCACTCAAGTGGAAGGTGCGCCCCCTCAGCTAGCCCTACGTTCGCCCTAGCTAGTCGATCTAACCACCGCACAGTCCCTGACGTCCACGTGTTAGGGCGCGCCCGACTTGGCTGATCTACTAAATGGGTTATACATGTATTCAAGTCGGATGCTTTAAGGAACGCCCGAGCCCGTGCCGCAGCGGCCGTAGCCTCTATGGGCGCAATATCCAATTCCCGCATCATCGGTGCAGTGGCCACCCCAGGGGAGTTTTTACCTAGTACCCCAATGACCACCGCAAGCACTGATTGAGTACGGTTTGTAATTTATTTGCGCCGCTAGTTCTATCCATGCCCCATACTTCACACCCATAAGTTAAAACCGGCAGTACAAAGGTTTTAAAAACCGACACACGCACATGAATAGGAATTATGTCCCGTCCACCGACTAATACCGAATCGATAGCCTCAATAGCCTCAATAGCGCGTTTACCCTTCTTAACCCGGTCGTCTACTATGTGTTGCATGCCTAAATCCGACCTAATAATCGTATCCAAGTACCTACATTCATTTACAACCGGTACCCGTTCCCCCCCAAGCTGCCATCGGGCAGCTTGTTTGCGTAACGCGGTCTCGTCGGAGTATCGGCCTAATGCCATCACCCCACACTTAAGTACCCCAAACCCCATAAAATGGTCCTCCGCCCATCGCGAGAAGTGGGCGAACATGGCATGCAAGTTATCGAACGAGCCTGTGATACCTACTGCGTCGTCCGCGTATAACTGACCTGGCACCCTTAGTGGTTGCCTTGCCGCTAGTGTGTCGGTGCACCCTAGTACATCACACCCTAGATGTTCTACCCCATCTAACATATCGTTAATAAATATGTTAAATAGGATGGGGGAAGCGGGGCAATCATCCCTGTCGGAGGCCACGCTCTATGGATGTGGGGTCTGATAATGTTCCCGGGGCCAATCTTGTCTTGACCCGTACCATACTATCCATGTATAAAGTTTTAATGAAGGTAAGCATATGCCCCGGAACTCCTATGGCTTGTAGTTTTTTAGGAATAAAAGCTCATGAGGTACGGTGTCATATGCCTTCCTAAAGTCAATAAAACCCGCGTACGTGGGTAGACCTGCCGCTTGGCGACGAGCCGCGATATCGAACAAGCTCGCGACTCTCATGGGGCCCTCCTCATTCCGCATAAAACCCGCTTGCCAACGGCGGATTATCCCTTTAGCTTAGCAGACGTCTTGCAAGCGTTGGGTAATGACGGTCATAAGGAATTTCATAGCAGCACCCATAATCGAAATACCCCTATAATTGTCCATAACGGTCGCGTCGCCTTTCTTGGGCACCGATACTATGGCCGAGCTACGCCATTGCTGGGGGATATAGTTCTTAGTCCATATCCCCTTAATTAAGGCCAGCAATGCCTTGCCAAAATGGCTATTTGGGGTGTATATCGCCAATTTTAAAGCCTCTGCAGTGATCCCATCCTGCCCCTGGGCCTTATTATTTTTTAAACGCCTAAGAGCCTTGACTAGTTCCTCCCAGGTTATATGCCCATTAATCCCGTTTAGTTCGGGGGCAATGGGTGGCGATGTACCGTGGCGGTGTTCCCACGCCGCACGGTATATCGCAACCCGTTGTGCTAGGGGGTGGGGGTCACGCAGCAGCTCCCGATAGTGCCGCGCCCAGCACGCATTGATTTCGCCCGGCTCGGTATGAAGTACCCCCGATACCGGATCGCGTATTGGCTGGTCGTTCGCGCCCTCGAATGAACCGTGCCCCTTACGGAGAGAGCGCGCCCACTTCCAGAACTCCCGTCTCCCACCACCCTTCTTAACATCCTGAACCGCTTTTAGCACGGCCCGCTCCCTCTGGCGGCGGCGGTTATTACGTACTAGTGTCCGGACCCTATGCCGTGCAGCAGCATAATGTGCCGACGCTAGAGCGGCATCCCGAGGGCCCCTAGTCCCCCGGGACGCCATAAAGGCAATGCGCCGACGATTAATCGCACCTACGATAGACCGTTGCAGCGGCGGCCCTAGGCCACGACGCCTGGGCTTGGTAACAGCCCCTACCCCACGCGCCGCCGACCATATTGCCTGGATAAAGTGGTCGGCGCCAGTGTCTAGGGATCCCTCCTCTCCCGAGGGCCAGCCGTCTACATGTGGGTCACCTGGAGGGGTGAGCACCGCGAACGGATTAGCGGTGACAAAATCGTGGAACGGCTTGGGCCATTCAGAGGGAGAGTCACCGTGGGCCGGTTTGGGAATGGACCTTGCAGACAGGCGTTCATGCAGGGGAGGTGGACAGGCATCCTCACGGATGGCGCCCATGGGGAAAGAAGACAGGACATGAAAGTGATCGGAGGTGTCCCAAGAGTAGTCCACCCATGCCGAGGGCGAGAGAGGGGGGGGGGGAGGACCTATGGTGGGAGGCCATGCGATGAAGTGGTCGAAAACGCGGCAGCTGCCCCTCCGACAAGTACCCCGTTCGCGCGCCGATGCATCCCGCGGCCACATGGGCTTACCGCCGGGAAGGCACCGCCAACGCCTGAGTAGAGCCGTCAACTCCCTTTCATCCATGTTCCAATCCTCACCCACCACGATCATATCCCTCGGATAACTCGTACGAAGCCGCCCCAACTCTTCGCGCAGGTGGTCCCGATATAGTTCCCCCTGTGAGCCGGTGGGAAAATAGGCCGAGATAAGTATAGTGGCCGCGGAGTCACTGCAACCTCCCCCCACCCGGACACAGGTCCAACATGGGTGGGGCGCGCCGACTGCCCGCGCCCGGTACGGCGACCGGACTAACACACAACACCCACGTTCCGATGCAACGCGGTCCCCGAACGAATAGTAGTCAGAGTACCCATTAAAACGCACTCGCATATCGGTCGCCCTAACCGTGGTCTCCTGGCCGAGCAGAACATCTACAGATCGCTCGATCAGCAGCGCGCCAACATCCTCCACCTTAGAAGACAACCCATTCACATTAAGCGTCGCAACGCACAGGTGGGCGGGCATGGGAGGGAAGGGAAAGGGCAAGGGGTGGGAGGGCGGGCGGCGTGGCGATCCCAGTACGAGCTGTGTTCTCGCAAGTACCACCCCCACCGGCCCGCAAAACGTTGTAAACGCTCGCGGACATGCGCACCCTGCCCTTGGGTATAATACACATCAAAGCGCACTAGCCCATCCCGCTGCAACACACGACCGATCTTCGGAATGGCCGAGGGCCGGCCATTAAACGCCCGATCGACGCGGCTCCAAAAGGCAGGTAGTGGCGACGGGTCCCCCCAACAACACGCACGACGCAGGGACGCCCCAGCGCCCCCAGCCAGGTGCCCAACCGTCCAAGGGCGAACCCCCGTCCCTATGACGGCTGCACCCGGTGGCGCGCGGTTGCCCATATCGGGGCCAGCCCTACCTACCGGACCTACGGTTATGTTATTCCAGGCGGGAAAACTCGGTAATGCGGTAGGGTCCTGGCAAACATTCCCTAGCGCGAGGTGCAAGGATTACGGATCCCCGAGTCGCCGGCCGGACAGGGCCAACAGCAAGGGGCGGATACCGCTCGGTTAAGGACTAGTTTTTACGCGATGGGGCGCTAAGGCTTGCCGGCTTGACCGCGGGAGGTCGGGCGGGCGGGCTGGGGCAATCTTGCCTGCGAAACGGAGCCGGGTTGCACCAAGAATCCTGTCCCGACCTCGTGGCGTCCTGTCCTGGTCTTTTCTGTCCTCTGACCTGTCGGCGGGGCGGGGGGGGGGGGGGGGGGGGGGGGCTAGGGATATTAGTACGAGACGCCCATGGCCCGCCGCCCTTGGCGACGCCGCCTGCCGCCCATTTGGCATTCCGACGGCTCCTGTCCTCTACCTCAGCGAGCCCTGCCCTTGTGCTTTTTGCTCCTTCTCGGTACAAGGCATGCTGGCCCATTTTGAGGTTGCTGGCGTGGAATTCACTTATCCTTCAGCTTGGGCGGTCGCGCACGCTGATCACGTGGCACGTTGCTTTGGGGGCGACTCAATCACACCGCACACGAGTGGGCGGCACATGGCCGTTCCGACGTTTGCCACGACGTGAAGTCCGCGCTGGGCGTGGGTGTCCAGATCCCCACGGATCCGTCGGTGCTCGTTTCTCTTCCGAAGGGCAGCGACGGCTGGCCGGCCGATGTTGGGCTTTTCGGGTATGGCGGTATCACGGGAACACGGTTGGTGTCGATACCACCTTTGCCCGTGCGTATCCTCGGCGTGTTGAGCTCGGATCCAACGACTGCATTGCGGACCGTAGAGCGCCACAAAGTCCAAAAGTATGACGAGGGTGTCCGAAACGCCGTCGGCATGCTTTGCTTTGTTCCTTTCGCCGTCTCTGAGTTCCCGCACGCTGAGGCCTTCTTAGTGAGCTCGCGAAAGCTAGTCACATGCACACTGGCGAAAAAAAACGGCCAGCTCTTGTCTGCGTGGCGCCGCCGTTTTTCCTTGCTCATCATCAACATGGCAAATGCAAACAACGTTCTTGGCAGGGTCGCGGCGGCGCGCAAGGCATGTGATGGTGCTCCTGCGCCTGCGTCGCGTCGCTCGTCGGCATGTGTTGCTATGGCCCGGGTCATCGGATGCAAGCGTTCTCGCCGCGGCTGATAGCCTACCCCGGGGCGATGGTCCCCATTGGTTTCCTGTTTCCCTTTCGGTCTTTCTCGTCGTTCCTTGGCTTCAGTGCTTCCCTTGACCCTTTGGTTCCTTGGCATCTTGGCGACTTCGTGGCTCCCTTGGCTCTTCCTTGGTTCTTGGCTCCCTCCGCCTCGTGGCTCCCTCCTGCTGGACCTTGGTTTCACGCTTCTTTCTCTCTTCTGCTGGCAACTTTTTATGGTTGCCTTTAGTTTTGTTTGTAGTGTGCACATGTTAAAGCACTGATGTAAATAATTGCAGTACCAAACGCCTTCCGCAATCACTGTATGTGTGCACGACCTAGGTATCGTTGTACGCCGGGAGGTGGATGACTTGAATGTTCCAGCATGGATGCCAGTGGCTGTAGGCAACACTAAGCTTTATTATACTGAATAATACGAATATTATAATAATAAGAATAATAGATAAGAATACCGAGAATACGGTACCGTACCGATTGATGAACTTATTGAAGGACCTGGTGCCGGGCGCAGAACTCTCCCTCCCGGCGTTCAACGTCATGACCGGGAGCTATGATCCCCAGAGCTTGAAGTCCGCGTTGTTCATTGGAGTTCTTGACTATGCGGTACGGGGTCAAGTACACTGCGGTGCCCCCGGCGCCACGGCTGTGGATCGCTTTGAGCGCTCCCTGCTGGTGGGGGTTGGCAGTAGTGCGGGATGCGGCGTGCCACAACACGGAGCTGCCGAGCCGGGACAGAAGGGCCCTCTTCGTCGAGACATAATGAATATGTCGGATGAGTACAGCGCGGCATGGTCTTCGGCACATTGGGTGAGGTGAGCAAGGGCGGGGTGCGCCGCACTACTATGCGCGGTGTCGCATGCATGGCCGCGGATCGCGGTGCCCTCTCATCGCGGGGCACTCGGTGCACCACCCGGGCTCACCAAGAAGCCTTACTCGCCAGAGATTTCGTCCTCGAGATCTTGGGCTCAAGAGCGTGCTCGCTGCCTCATCGGACGGCGCAGATTCGTCCGTCATCATGTTGCCGAATCTGCACACGTCTGTGGGTCACCCTCGCACACACGTGCACGCGTGGCCCCGACTCCGAACCGTGCGCGCATCACTCATCCATCCCGCCTCGTGCGGGATGCGGGCTGCTTTTAGGCGGCTTGATGTGTTGATCGTTTGTTAATGCTTTTAGCGGTGGATTTGTTAGTGACCTTTTTTGTAACTCGCAGTTGTTCCAGTACCCTCTAGTAGACTGTGCATGTTGGCCAAGTGTTGGGCGGTCAGCCCTATCAAACCCCATTGTTCCGAGACCCTGAATTTTGAGTTTTTTCGTGTAAACAAATCCGGGAAATGTAACTTGGACGATGACATTGCCATGTATACGAAATTGAAATCACGTACGCCCATATCAGATTACGGTGTGCTCAGGAACCTTGATTCCTGTAATTCAACCTATGTTATTTTCCTCGGCCTCGGGACAAGAATGGCAGCATTATTGAAACCCTTTCATGTCACCCCTTTTATAGCTATTAAAAATTCCGACCCCTGAAATTATTTCAGACCCCGCGAGCTGACGTATAGGCAAATTATAGGCAAGACCCCCCTCCGGACGTGTTTGCTTGAATCATACTTTTTGGTTACCAGGAGAGCGTCAAGAGAATGCACGCAAAGTACTGGGGAAGGAAAAAGCCTACATTTAAGCAGAACCCTCTTAGCGCCGGGCCGCGGGGCCCGGCGATGTGGCAGGTAATTGTCGGCCGGCCGGCCTAAAAGATCTTCCGCCGAAGCCGAAGGGACGGCTTCCGGTGTGCCGACAGAGATATTCGGCGAGAAATATGTGCAGTGCCACGGAAATGTTTGCTTGAATCAAGAGCCTTTTCAGCACCCGCCCCCCCCCCCCCCCCCCCCCCACCCCCCCCGAAATGTCTTCAGGACCTCCGGAGGGGGGTCTGAAATCATTTGGGGGTCGGAATTTGTATAGAAGCTATAGAAGGGGTTAGATCTTTCGTTTTCTAATGTCGGTATATCCAAACAAATTGATTAATGAAATAAACTTTCAACAGAAAAGCCGAATCTCCAACAGTAATCTAATAATGTTCTGACATTCAGCCGACCAATACCGGTACGGGGTACCTCCGACACAGCGCATGCGGGTGCCTCATGTGCAAACGGTCGTGCTGTATCGGTTTTTGGGATTTTATCTGATTCTCTGGGTTAATTGCGTCTGCCAATGTAGCTGGGTTGTTTCATCACCTTAGATGGCCACTAGCCACCCAACATGCCCCAAAACTGACGGGCCTCGAAACGAAGTGGTTTTTGGAGAGGGAAATGAGCCCAATAATATGAAACCCTGATTTTTTGAAACCAAGGCTGACCGCCCAGCGGTGAGGGCCCGGTCACGGTAAGCACGGAGTAGGATTACCCCGTCCCCCTATATGGTAAGGATCATAGTACTACGGCGCGACTAAGTAGCGACAAATCTTAAGCCTCTGTCCCGGTGTCCCCGGCCTACTGCGCCCTCTTGCGCTCGAGTCGGCGGCGCTTGGCAATCCGCGAAGACCTACGTCGAAGCGACGCGCGTCGGACCCCGCTGTTCCGTCGTCCCGCCAAACACCCACTTGCCTGCCGGCTTCCCAGCGCGCCACTGTCCTCCGGGGGCACAAGACCTTTTCCGCCGGCAACGTGGCGCCCAGCTTCACGTGTGCCATCCGGTACAGCACGTGGCTGCTGGCTGTGCAATGGCGACCGCGCGCTCCCGACGAGGGGCGCCTCCGATGGCGGCGGCGACTGGCCCGCCGGGGCGGCCGCTGATCAACCCGCCGGGGCTGGCGGCGGCTATCAACCGCACCGCGCAGAGGGCGACGCCAGCGGGCGCAGTGGCCCCAGTCCTCGCCACCTCTCTGGCGCTGCTGCTACTGCTGGGCGGGGGCTACCTGGAGACACGCGCCATCGGGAGCCATCACGCGCGCAAGGCGCTTCTGCACCGGCTGCAGGAGGGCGGCGCCGGGGGGGAGGCAACGCACCTACACTCGCCAGGAGGCGACCAGACAATCCAGTTCAGGGCCAGCGATGGCTGGGCGCGAGGAGAGTACACCAGTACAAGTGGCGATGGGCCCAATATTGCGGCCGGGGTAGCGCAGTGGCGAGAGTCCCCCCCCCCCCCCCCCCCCCCCCCCCCCCCCTCACGCTTGATTGGTGTCTTTTTTTCTTTTTGCAACCCTGCTATCTTTGCTGCTAATCCGCATTCTATTTTTGCGGAAAAAGCAAAGAGCAGAGGAAGGCTCCTGCCATCATTTCCATTACCACTGCGGCGCTGGCTTTTCTCTCGGATGCAGCCACCGGCGGCTGACCCCATGTCGCGGCGGGCTTTGGGGCGCGCATTGCTGCAGGGCTGCGCCGCGCCTGCCGGTCCTGGGCAAGCGGCCCAGCATCTTTGCGCAGCCAGACGACGAGGACGGAGCGGGCGGGGAGGCGTCTGCCGGGGCGGCGGAGGCGGCACTGGCGGTGCCGCTATCGGGCAGACAGAGGGTGCGGCATCCCGCCTGCCTACGCACACCTGTCCCATACGGTCAGGCGCTCATCCATCCCTCTGGCCTGATCGACATGCACTCCTGGCCTTGCAGATGGCGGCTGCAGGGTACCTGGCATCCGGTGCTCAGCTGGATGGCAGCGGCATGAGCGCGTTTGACCGCTCCGCTGCGACGCTGGCGGCCGATCACCGCTGGGCAAAGCGCGCCGCCATCCGGGGGCACCGCCGCGCCGAAGAGCCCCGTCAGGTACTTGGCCGGCACACCTCCTCTCTCCCACACACAAACTATCGGCGCAGAGAGGCACGCCGGATGCGAGAGACAAAAGGCACAGAGGGATTGGGGCGAGGCAGCACAGGCATACAGACAGAGCGTGCACCGTAACATTTAGTCAGACTCAAGGGCCTCCAAAAAGGGAACTCTTGCACGCTAGAGTCGGTGATTCTATGCTACGATCGTGGTGTATTGCAACATGTTTCCAGGGGAATGTAGTGTTTTCGTCTGCGCGAGGGGTCAAAACCGATAGTGCATAGCGCAATCCCAAAGCGCGGTCAAGCTGGGGCCCGCTGGCTAGCCCTCTCTTTCCCTCACTTGGATATGTGGCCTGCGCTGCTCTCACTGCCCAGGTTGCCCAGCGCCCCGCTCGCCTCGCCTCTCTGGAGGCGCCGCCCCTGCTGCGACCGGAGCACAGCCCCCGCAACGAGCAGCACCCCCCCATGGCGGACCCGGCGCTGGTGCTCTTCTGCGGCGGCGGCGACGACGGCAGCGCCCTGGCCAGCGCCCTGGCTAGCCTCACCCGCACGCCCGGCCTGGCCGCCTTTGTGGTGTACCTCGCCCAGGACGGCAACGACGTGGGGCTCGTGTCGAGCTTGGCCTCGGAGGCGGTGCGCGCGGGAGGCGTGCTGGCGGCGCCCGTAAGCCGCGGCGCGCTGCACCTTCAGCGGCCCCGCGCGCCCGCTGACGGCAGCGACGAGTCGCAGCACGGGGCGCTTGCGGCGGCGATACGGCGCTGGGCGCTGGACACCGTGCTTGGGGAGCACCAGCGCAGTCACGCGCTGCTGGTGGATGACCGCATGGCGTTTGCTGCCGACTTCCTGCAGCTGTTCCAGGTCCGGGAGCGCGCCTCGGAAATGTTTCTTCAATAAGCTATCCAACAAGGGTTTGGATCAT